>CM045745.1:33480281-33550281 GCA_024760905.1 Plotosus lineatus | reverse complement strand
TCGGTCTTGAGTATCTCAGGTACCACTTGATCTGTAGGGTCTGCTGCTTTCAGGTTCTCGAGGAATGGGCACACAGGTTTCCTTGAGCTCAGGCTGAGATGAATTGGACGTAGACTTTTTTGATCCATTTGTTTACAACTATTATCCTGACAAGCCTGGGGTGATGGTATCCCTGACAGTCTCACGGTGTCATGATGGGGCATGCCCAGCCCACAGGTGTAGGTATTTTGTATCCATACCAGAGCACAGTCTTTTGCTGCTGAAAGTGCAATGGCTGTACCTGAAGTATTAAAGTTGCTGAAAGGTGCACCCAAGTTTGTACTAGCCAGATGACTGACTCCTCTTAAAGAGACCTATTTACTTCAGTTTTGTCAGGTGCCTTTTGTAGGGGAGGTGCTGATCCATATCACACAGCCCAACTCTGACAGGTTTTGTGGTGTAAGCCGAAGATACAGATTATACAGAAACGTAAGGTGTCGAGTGCTGATGCATTCAGGTGATACAGACTGACAACTTGGATCTTGCCAGCTTTGATGACAGAGCACTGAAGAGCATCTTGCCCATGAGATCAGTATACGTTTGCAATTAGGCCAGACCTATGACTGAAGATGGCAATATCATGATGAGCATTGAAAGTTAAGTCTGCTAGGATGTAGCTATACAGCTTTACCTTGTTTTAGTTATGATCAGTTTCTCAGGCTGGTACTACCCCACGATATTTCTCAGAAACAAGCTTCTGAAGCTGCTTGGCAGAAATCTAAGTCTCCATGTTGTCTATAAAATGTTGGTTTCTTGCAAAATCATCAGGTTCAAGTCTTGAAAAAGTTTTAAAAATATTTAATGTGGAGTAGTGGCGGCTGCAGCCCAAAACCCCTCCAATGGAAATTTCATTTCATTCTTGTATCTACAAAGTTTTTTTTTTTTTTTTTGGTCACTACCTAACTGTCATAACCTAAACTTGAGGTTACATTTACAGCACTTGACAGATGCTCGCATCCATCATGAATTATAATTATCATCTTTAAACAACTGCGCAATTGAGGGTTAAGGGTCTTGCTCAAGGGTCCAACAGTGGTGGGGATTGAACCGCTGAGCTTCAGATTGGCAACCGATTCCCTTATCTACTAAACCGCCACTGCCCTAGTTAGAACGTAGATGGACTTGTTAATCAAAACCTTTGGGCTTTAACTCTCTCTTCACCGTGATGGAGTGTAGTGCCCTCATTACTGCTAATGCAGCACTGATGTAGTCTGCCCATTTTCCATGACATTTTAATATTATGGAATATCATTAATATCATCCTGGAGAGAGGGAGAAGGATATCTGGGTTTTCATCCTTGACTTGTTGCCTCCGCTATAAGTATGTAGATGAAAATTGATGGATGAATATCTTTGGATCGCATCTTGAGATTTCCCATAAACAAGTGCCAAATTTGTCTAAAATGGCTGTAATTCATATATTGTGACAGTGTCCTTAATTTAGGAGCCCATTCTACATTTAAGTCATTCAACTTTGGAGTACTATGGGCACGAGAGGGATATTTGATTGAACCATGTTGTAGAAGACTTTGCCATTACCAAAGCCATAAATTGGGGGGGGTCACAATATGAAAAATTTCCAAGATACAATAAGTAATTTTGTGTTTTCCAGATGCACTCATGCTCAGATTGTGGGATGAGTTTTTCTCAACCAATTCATCTCAAAAGACACCAGCATATCCATACAGGAGAGAACCCATACGTCTGTGCATGGTGTGGGAAATGTTTTCGCCGAAAGTTTAATCTCCAAGTACATGAGCTATGTATCACTGTGGGCAGTGCGGAAAGACTTTTACTGAACGTTGTACCCTCCTACAACACGAGCGCATCCACACGGGAGAGAACCCATTTTGTTGTGGGTGTTGTGGGAGGGGTTTCATTTGTAGAAGTGCTCTTCAACAGCATGAGCGCATCCACACGGAAACAAACCGTATTACTGCTCACAGTGTGATAAGAATTACAGTTGTCCCAGAAGCCTTCAAGTGCATGAGCGTACACACTCGGGACTCGGGCCACAACCCTGTGGATACTGTGATGAGTTTCACCTCTCAAAATAATCTCCAGACACATGAACGGGTCCACACAGGAGAAAGGCCGTATCATTGTGACCAATGTGGGAGGAGAGTTACCACCAGTTGTAATCTCAGAAAGCACCAGCGCATCCACACAGGATACAAGCCATATATTTTTTCTCAGTGTGAAAGGAGTTTTACCCAACTATCTAGTCTCCAAACACATCAGCTCATCCACACAGGAGAGAAACCACATCGTGGAGGACAGCATGGGAAGAGTATTAGTCAAGAGAGGGCTCTATTCCTGCACAAGCGGGTCCACACAGGAAACTTTCTGTAAAATATATCTGCGACAGCATAAACGTACCCACAAAGGAGAGAAGCTGTATTACTGTGAACGGTGGGGGGGGGGGGGGGGGGGGGGCACTGGAAATTCTTTCCATCGGCGGCTTCATCTCGTGCAACACCAGCGCATTCACACAGGAGAGAAGCCATATCACTGTGAACAGTGTAAGAAGCGTTTTATTCATCTTAGTCATCTCAGATATCACCAGCGCATTCACACAGGGAAGAAGCCACGCAGGAGTGCTTACAGTATGGAAAACTTTTAGTGACCTGACTGCTTTGTGCAGACACCATCAGAGTCATACAGGGTAGTTGCACACACTAATATTTTCTTGGACAATTTTTCATAGTGATTGTTGTATGCAATCACCACAGCATGGTTTTGCAAACCTTAAGCTACATAATACTTTGTTTACATCAACTTCCAGAATTGGGTTTAATTTGGTTTTGAGTGTATGTTAAGGCCTATATGGATCATCAGCAGGAGAGAGGGGCTTCAAGATGCTTCACCGAATAGTAGCACATCAGGGGGATCAGAATTCAGAAAGCAGACTCTCACAAGTAGCATGTGTACCTCAACAAAAACAAGTGGGAGAGAGTACAGTGTAAGTGTTAAAGAGAAGATCCATAAGATTCTTATTAGTGCTGAATTCTAGCAGAGACTTCGGCATGACTGACTATGAGAGCATAACTAAAAGAGAGAACCAGAAGGAAGGCAGATATTGAAGCACCCTGTAACATGAGGCAATCATTCATTCCACTGTTGGCAGATCTGGGTGAGCGTGAGGAAGGAACAGCATCCAAACATCACTTCTCCAGAACTCCCTATGCGTGGAAACCACCAGATTTATTCTTTGACCTCATAAAAGACTATTAACAAAATGCTTGAATAAACAGATGTTTTCACCCTCGTCAAACATTGAAACTGTGTCAGAGTCCTGAAAATTAAATGGAAGTTGTTCCACAACTGCAGAGCTTTGTAAAAGGATTGCTGCAGGGGCAGTGCATTCTCATCATTCAATGTATCACTAAGCAGTCTGCACATTTTGATCTAAGTGGGTGAATGGGATTTTAAATTCACTAAAATAATGTGGCACAGGACCATCCACTGCTTTATTGGTTAAAAGTAGTATTATATATCTGATATGAAATTTATTTGGAAGCCAGTGTAATGTCGGTAAGATAGTGGTGATATGCTAATATCTTCTGGTTCCAGTAGGAACTCTTGCTGTTGCATTCTGCACTAAGTAGAACTTATTTATGCCTGTATTAGAACAGACAGACACAAAAAAACCCACAAAAAGGTATATTTGGAGAATGGGCAGTTTAACAGAGAATGAATAGTGAAGTATGTTTTTATCTTTGTTTGGCCCAAGTGTTTCATATGAGACGAGTGCAGATTGGTGTATCTCTTCTTTTCCTTTCGGCTGTTCCCTTCAGGGGTCGCCACAACAAATCATCCACCTCCATCTCAAGCTGTCCTCTGCATCTTCTTCTCTTACTCCAACTACCTTCATGTCCTCCTTCACCACATCCATAAATCTCTTCTTGGGTCTTCCTCTAGGCCTTCTGCCTGGTAGTTCCAACCTCAGCATCCTACTCCCATTATCCTCACAATCCCTCCTCTGTACATGTCCAAACCATCTCAATCTAGCATCTCTGACGTTGTCTCCAAAACATCTTACATGGGCTGTCCCTCTGATGTACTCATTTCTGATCCTATCCATCCTCGTTACTCCCAAAGAGAACCTCAACATTTTCATCTCTGCTACCTCCAGCTCTGCCTCCTGTCTTTTTTCAGCGCCACTGTTTCTAAGCCATACAACATCGCTGGCCTCATCACTGTCTTGTACACTTTTCCTTTCATTTTTGCTGATACTCTCCTATCGCACATCACTCCGGACACTTTTCTCCAACCATTCCAACCTGCCTGCACACGCTTTTTCACCTCTTTTCCACACTCTCCATTGCTCTGGATTGTTGAGCCCAAGTACTTAAAATCCTCCACTTTCTTTATCTCTGCTCCCTGTACCATCACCGTTTCTCCTGGGTCCTTCTCATTCACACACATGTATTCTGTCTTACTGAGGCTAACCTTCATTCCTCTCCTTTCCAGGGAATACCGCCACCTCTCTAGATTTTCCTGCACTTGTTCTCTGCTCTCACTACAGATTACAATGTCATCTGCAAACATCATAGTTCATGGGGATTCTTGCTTAACCTCGTCTGTCAGCCTGTCCATCACCATTGCAAACAAGAAGGGGCTCAGAGCTGATCCTTGATGCAGTCCCACCTCCACCTTGAATTTGTCGGTCACGCCGACAGCACACCTCACCACTGTCTTACATCTCTCATACATGTCCTGCACCACTCTAACATACTTCTCTGCCACTCCAGACTTCCTCATGCAATACCACAGTTCCTCTCTCGGCACCCTGTCATATGCTTTCTCCAGATCCACAAAGGCACAATGCAGCTCCCTCTGACCTTCTCTGTACTTCTCTATTAACATCTTCAAAGCAAACGCTGCATCTGTGGTGCTCTTTCTTGGCATGAAACCAAACTGTTGTTCACAAATGCTTGATCTCTGCCCTTAGTCTAGCTTCCACTATTCTTTCCCATAACTTCATCGTATGGCTCATCAACTTTATCCCTCTGTAGTTGCCACAACTCTGCACGTCTCCCTTGTTCTTAAAAATGGGCACAAACACACTTCTCCTCCATTCCTCCGGAATCGTCTCACTCTCTAAGACCTTGTTGAATGTTCTTGTCAGAAAATCTACTGCTACCTCGCCTAGACACTTCCATACCTCCACAGGTATACCATCGGGACAACTGCCTTTCCACTGGTCATCCTCTTCACTGCCCTCCTCAGTTCACCCTTACTAATCTTTGCTACTTCCTGGTCCTCAACGGTCACCTCTTCCACTTTTTTTTTTTTTTGTCTCATTTTCCTCATTCATCAGCTCTTCAAAGTACTCTTTCCATCATCCCAGCACACTTCTGTCGTCGGTCAATACATTTCCCTTTCTGTCGTTTGTCAATCTAACTTGCTGCACGTCCTTCCCATTTCTATCTCTCTGCTGTGCCAACCTGCATTGATCATTTTCTTCCTCCTTACTGTCCAACATAGCATACAAGTCATCATACGCCCTCTGTTTGGTATTTGCCACCGCTACTTTCGCCTTACGCTGTGTCTCCCTGTACTCCTGTTTACTCTCTTCGGTCCTCTCAATGTCCCACTTCTTCGCTAACCTCTTCCTTTGTACACACTCCTGCACTTCCTCATTCCACCACCAAGTCTCCTTATTTACTCTCCTTCCAGATGGCACACCAAGAACTCTCCTACCTGTGTCCCTGATCACATTTGCTGTGGTTGTCCAGTCATATGGAAGCACTTCCTGACCACGCAAAGCCTGTTTCAACTCCTCCTTGAAGACAACATGACACTCTTCCATTTTCAGCTTCCACCACTTTGTCTTCTGCTCTGCCTTTGCCTTCTTCACCTTCCTCACCATCAGTGTCATTCTGCACACCACCATCCATGCTGTTTGGCAACACTCTCACCCACTACTACTTTGCAGCCACTGACTTCCTTCAAATTACATTGCCTACACAAGATGTAGTCTACCTGTGTGCTCCTACCTCCGCTTTTTTAAGTCACCCTATGCTTCTGTTTCTCCTTGAAGAAAGTATTTACCACAGCCATTTCCATCCTTTTTGCAAAATCTACCAACATCCGTCCTTCTGTGTTCCTGTGCTGGATACCAAACCTGCCCATCACTTCCTCCTCCCCTCTGTTTTCTGCACCAACATGTCCATTGAAGTCTGCACCAATCACCACTCTTTCACCTCTGGGGGTACTCTGCATCACTTCATCTAAGTCACTCCAGAATCTCTCCTTCTCTTCTGGCTCACATCCTGCCTGTGGGGCATAAGCACTAACAACATTGACCATCACGCCTTCAATTTCTAACTTGAGAATCATCACTCTGTCTGACACTCTTTTCACTTCTAGAACATTCCTGACCAACCCCTCCTTCAAGATGACTCCTACTCCATTTCTCTTCCCATCCACACCATTATAAAATAGCTTAAACCCTGCTCCCAAGCTTCTAGCCTTGCTACCTTTCCACCTTGTCTCCTGAACACACAGTATGTCCACCTTCCTCCTCTGCATCATGTCAGCCAGTTCTCTACCTTTTAGTGTCATAGTTCCAACATTCAAAGTCCCGACTTTCAGTCCTCGACTCATGCCTTTCCTCTTCTTTCTCTGCCTACGGACACACCTTCCACCTCTCCTTCTTCGATGTCTTTGACCGGCAGTAGTCCAATTTCCACCAGCACCCTGTTTAACAGCACTGATGAAGTATGTGAACCGCTAAGATTAGTGGGTAATTTGAAAGTAAAATTAGTCAGGTGATTTCCGTCAGTGGGATGACAGTCAGGTGTGAGTGGGTACCCTGTTTAATTTAAAGAACACGGATCTATCAGTCAGCATGTATGCGGAAGTTATGGATCATGGCATGAACAGGACCTCGAAAAAATGGCTGTCGATGCTAATCAGGTTAGAAAAGGGGGGGCATGAAATGTGTTTTTTTTTTTTTTTTTTTTCTCTTCCCTTTCTCCCTTCCTCGAGGGGGCGTCACAGAAAATAATTGAGAAGCACTGCACAAGGCGTTCTCGGAGCGCTGAGGAATACACGCGGAAGAATACGAGGCTAATCGGCCCGGAAAAGCCCTTTCCCCAACAGAGCTCGTAAATCAAAAATTTTCTCGTTGGCTGGTGCAGATTTTTGGTGGGATCGAAGTTTGTATCATGGAAAATTTATAAGGGACACTCGTATGTCAAGGTACCACTGTACTCTCCATAAGGAACATTATTGCTTGTCTGCAGTTTTCCTGAAGATCACATGGACAAAATGCTACTGGAAAAGTGTCTTGTGAACAGGTGAGACCAAAATGCAACTTTTGGTTTGAATGAACAGCATTATGTTCCAAAAGGAACTGAAAACACTGAATTCCATCAGAAGACCTTGTCCAATCTGTGAAACATGGTAGTGGTATCATGGTTTGGATCTGTTTTTGCTACGTTTGGGCCAGGATGGCTTGCCATCATTGTAACAATGAATTCATCAAAAAATGCTAAAGGAAAATCTACGTGAACTGGATCCTCAGAGAAAGTGGGTCGTGTAGCAATACAATGACTGAGCACACAAGTCACGCTACCCAAGTTCGGTTAAAGAAAAATGAAGTTAATGTTTTGCAACATCGCGTATGAAAATCTGGTGGCGTTTTAGGTCATACTTCTGCAAATATGCATAAGATTCTTAATGGTTCCCAAATTTTTAAGCACCACCATAATGTAATATTTTGCTGGACAATTTTTAACTGTGATGATTGCAGTCGTGGGGAGGCTGGCACCCATCCCAGCCAACTCCGTGCGAAGGTTGAGTACACCCTATACAGCTCACCAGGAAATCGCATGGCAGAAACATGCTGACGGCTTTGCAGCTACTCTTGTCGAAAGTCAGCAATCCTTTGATACTTTTACATGTATCACTTGATAGACAGTGAGAGACATGGCCGGCCTTTGATAACCCAGTTAGCTGCACTGGGAGAACAGTGACAACCTGTTTAGAGTGGGGCTTGAACCCCCAACCTGAGGATCAGTGATCCAGCACCTTGACCACCAGGCCACCACTGCCCCAATTATATTATTGTTAATAATAATAATCATAATTATTAAATATATTAATAATTGTGGGTGAAAATAACAATTTGTATGTTGTATTAATTCTTTGTGTGAATGCACCTCAAGACTTTAATTGAAAGGTGTCCGTTGAACGATGTTTGCATCTTGTCTGCGAATGGACGAACTTTGAGCCTCCATCGCCTTTAGCTACCAAATCCACACAGTGTGTGTTTAGGGAGACATGTAGATTTAACTGTGTTTAAACCTTAAATTCAGGTGAAGTGTAAACATGATGGGCGTTGTGTTCTTGTAGCTGTTCCGTCACCGTGATCTGATCATGATTATAATTAGTACATGGACTAAGACTTTAATGAAGGAAATTGGTAAGTCAACTGGAATAATGCCTCAGACGACCTATTATCACCCTCTACACTACAGCATGTTTAATTTAGCTACTGTACACAATAACAAGTGTACAGCTGTTGTAATTGTTATTAGGAAATAACGGTGTTACGTTAACAGATCGGTGTCTTCTTTTCTTTTCAGCTTTTCCCTTCAGGGGTCGCCACAGCGAATTATCTGCCTCCATCTCACCCTATCCTCTGCATCTTCTCTTACACCAGCTGCCTTCATGTCCTCCTTCACCACATCCATGAATCGTCTCTTTGGTCTTCCTCTAGGCCTTCTGCCTGGTGGTAGTTCCAGCCTCAGCATCCTATTACCAATATACTCACTATCCCTCCTCTCTACATGTCCAAACCATCTCAATCTAGCCTCTCTGACTTTGTCTCCAAAACATCTTACATGTGCTGTCTCTCTGATGTGCTCATTCATGATCCTATCCATCCTCGTTACTCCCAAAGAGAACCTCAACATTTTCATCTCTGCTACCTCCAGCTCTGCCTCCTGTCTTTTCCCCAAGGCCACTCACTGTTTCTAAACCATACAACATCGCTGGCCTCAACACCGTCTTGTACACTTTTCCTTTCATTTTTGCTTATACTCTATCGCACATCACAGCGGACACTTTTCTCCAACCATTCCAACCTGCCTGCACACGCTTCTTCACCTCTTTTCCACACTCTCCATTGCTCTGGATTGTTGAGCCCAAGTACTTAAAATCCTCCACCTTCTTTATCTCTGCTCCCTGTACCATCACCGTTTCTCCTGGGTCCTTCTCATTCACACACATGTATTCTGTTTTCCTGAGGCTAACCTTCATTCCTCTCCTTTCCAGGGCATACCGCCACCTCTCTAGATTTTCCTGCACTTGTTCTCTGCTCTCACTACAGATCACAATGTCATCTGCAAACATCATAGTCCATGGGGATTCTTGCTGAACCTCGTCTGTCAGCCTGTCCATCACCATTGCAAACAAGAAGGGCTCAGCGCTGATCCTTGATGCAGTCCCACCTCCACCTTGAATTTGTCGGTCACGCCGACAGCACACCTCACCACTGTCTTACATCTCTCATACATGTTCTGCACCACTCTAACATACTTCTCTGCCACTCCAGACTTCCTCATGCAATACCACAGTTCCTCTCTCGGCACCCTGTCATATGCTTTCTCCAGATCCACAAAGGCACAATGCAGCTCCCTCTGACCTTCTCTGTACTTCTCTATTAACATCCTCAAAGCAAACGCTGCATCTGTGGTGCTCTTTCTTGGCATGTAACCAAACTGTTGTTCACAAATGCTTGATCTCTGCCCTTAGTCTAGCTTCCACTATTCTTTCCCATAACTTCATCGTATGGCTCATCAACTTTATCCCTCTGTAGTTGCCACAACTCTGCACGTCTCCCTTGTTCTTAAAAATGGGCACAAACACACTTCTCCTCCATTCCTCCGGAATCCTCTCACTCTCTAAGACCTTGTTGAATGTTCTTGTCAGAAAATCTACTGCTACCTCGCCTAGACACTTCCATACCTCCACAGGTATACCATCGGGACCAACTGCCTTTCCACTGGTCATCCTCTTCACTGCCCTCCTCAGTTCACCCTTACTAATCTTTGCTACTTCCTGGTCCTCCAACGGTCATCTCTTCTACTTTTTTTTTGTCTCATTTTCCTCATTCATCAGCTCTTCAAAGTACTCTTTCCATCATCCCAGCACACTTCTGTCGTCGGTCAATACATTTCCCTTTCTGTCCTTTGTCAATCTAACTTGCTGCACGCCCTTCCCATTTCTATCTCTCTGCTGTGCCAACCTGCACAGATCATTTTCTTCCTCCTTACTGTCCAACATAGCATACAAGTCATCATACGCGCTCTGTTTATTTGCCACCGCTACTTTCGCCTTACGCTGTGTCTCCCTGTACTCCTGTTTACTCTCTTCGGTCCTCTCAATGTCCCACTTCTTCGCTAACCTCTTCCTTTGTACACACTCCTGCACTTCCTCATTCCACCACCAAGTCTCCTTATTTACTCTCCTTCCAGATGGCACACCAAGAACTCTCCTACCTGTGTCCCTGATCACATTTGCTGTGGTTGTCCAGTCATATGGAAGCACTTCCTGACCACGCAAAGCCTGTTTCAACTCCTCCTTGAAGACAACATGACACTCTTCCATTTTCAGCTTCCACCACTTTGTCTTCTGCTCTGCCTTTGCCTTCTTCACCTTCCTCACCATCAGTGTCATTCTGCACACCACCATCCATGCTGTTTGGCAACACTCTCACCCACTACTACTTTGCAGCCACTGACTTCCTTCAAATTACATCGCCTACACAAGATGTAGTCTACCTGTGTGCTCCTACCTCCGCTTTTTTAAGTCACCCTATGCTTCTGTTTCTCCTTGAAGAAAGTATTTACCACAGCCATTTCCATCCTTTTTGCAAAATCTACCAACATCCGTCCTTCTGTGTTCCTGTGCTGGATACCAAACCTGCCCATCACTTCCTCCTCCCCTCTGTTTTCTGCACCAACATGTCCATTGAAGTCTGCACCAATCACCACTCTTTCACCTCTGGGGGTACTCTGCATCACTTCATCTAAGTCACTCCAGAATCTCTCCTTCTCTTCTGGCTCACATCCTGCCTGTGGGGCATAAGCACTAACAACATTGACCATCACGCCTTCAATTTCTAACTTGAGAATCATCACTCTGTCTGACACTCTTTTCACTTCTAGAACATTCCTGACCAACCCCTCCTTCAAGATGACTCCTACTCCATTTCTCTTCCCATCCACACCATTATAAAATAGCTTAAACCCTGCTCCCAAGCTTCTAGCCTTGCTACCTTTCCACCTTGTCTCCTGAACACACAGTA
This sequence comes from Plotosus lineatus, assembly GCA_024760905.1. Taxonomy (NCBI): domain Eukaryota; kingdom Metazoa; phylum Chordata; class Actinopteri; order Siluriformes; family Plotosidae; genus Plotosus; species Plotosus lineatus. Next base: position 33,538,919 of record CM045745.1, on the reverse strand, counting down.
TGTCCACCTTCCTCCTCTGCATCATGTCAGCCAGTTCTCTACCTTTTAGTGTCATAGTTCCAACATTCAAAGTCCCGACTTTCAGTCCTCGACTCATGCCTTTCCTCTTCTTTCTCTGCCTACGGACACACCTTCCACCTCTCCTTCTTCGATGTCTTTGACCGGCAGTAGTCCAATTTCCACCAGCACCCTGTTTAACAGCACTGATGGCGGTCGTTGTTAACCCGGGCCTCGACCGATCCGGTATGAAATTTTTTGTTGTGATTTGCATATTTTATTTGGCATTTGTTTTACGCCGGATGCCCTTCCTGACGCAACCCTCTGCATTTATCCGCGCTTGGGACCGGCGTGAGGGAGAAACACTAGCTTGTGCCCCTTCCTCACAGCTGCATTAAACAGTGAAATGATTGAACCTGCAAAATACTATAATAACAATTCATTTATTTTCTCAGTCTCTTTATCCTATTTGGTGTCACAGGGAGGCTGGTGCCTGCCTCAGCTAACTCTGGGTGAAGGTGTGATACACTGTGAACAGCTTATCAGTCCATTGCAGGGCGAATAATAATAACACCAACAATATTCATTGACTGTAACTGAGTTAACCATGCATTCAACCTTGATGCGTTCAGTTTGCAAACCGATTCATAGACAACAGATGTGAATACTGTAATAATGTAGATGTTACTGAATAATGTTTTGTTGTGCAATATTTATGTTCAAATTTCCACCTGAGACAGCAAAAATCAACAGTTTACTGTATATTACCAACATTAATAACCTGCTGTCACTGGTAACACTCGTGAAGCCATTATAGAAACAAAATCCAAATTTGTAGAGCGAATTCATAGTGTTTTGCTCTCACCCAGTGCTTCTCAAATAGTGGGGGTGCGGTGTGATGCCGGGGGAGCGCGTATGACCCTAATTTTCTGGAGTTGTGTTTGAGAATTAAGTGTAATTGCACTTCCACTCCAGTGTCTGGCAGTGGCGCTCTCATTGTCGCGCTATTGCTGGTAGAGGTTACAGCGACATCAAGAGGCTAAGGCAGTTGCTGGGGTGGAATTGCAAAAATGCATTGGGTGCCGAATAGTGCTGACTGGAAAGAAACAACATGGAAAATTTTCTAACAGGAACGAAAAGAAACGCGGAGAGAGATGGAAGCATTAATACATAAATAAATTGAATGAGCACAAGGATGTTTTTTTTTTAATTTCAGGCACCTGGTGCACTTTAAATCCTCTTCTGTTACAGATTTAAAAACACTGCTAATGAAGTTTTTCTTTATTGTAAGTTGAACTATATTTCTTTATTTGTTTTTATTGTTAATAAAGATACAATGTTATGCAGAGGTGTATTCGACAAATACAGTACTGTAATACTATCGTCGCTCCCGGTGGGGCATGAAATGTTTTTTTCTTCCTAGAGGGGGCGCCACAGAAAACAATTCAGAAGCACTGTCCAAACCTCGAATGGTGTTCTCTTATATACAGTTAGCTAATACCCATCTTAAACTAAATACATAATATAGTTACTTCTCGTGTAGGTAGTATGTATAAAATGTGGACGTTTATGTATTTAGCAACTCGGAGTAATTTTAAACTTGGTAGGAAGGTTGAACTCGAACTATGGATGCTAACTGTGTTAGCAATGCTTGGCTCGCTCTGGTAAACATAAGCGGGTTTCCCCAGCATGCTCCACGGTTCGTCAAATTACGTCATTTCTGGCAACGGCGAATTTTTAACTTCCGGGCTATGGAGAAAACGTCTACAGATACAGAGTAAAACCCCTTCAGTTCATTATGTGCACCCTGTGACCCTGCAGTGAGATCTTGCCAATGTGTTGCTGAATAGTCACTGGAACGTTTATATCTGCTTCGGCTGCTGATGTGCAGCATATTTTTAAACAGTGGAACAATACGTGATGTTAGCAGTTAAACTTAACTCTGTATATCAGCATTCAAGGTGAGTTTACCTGAAGTGTGTCAACTGAGCTGCTGCCTTAACACGTGGAGAAGATTCTGGAGTCATGAATGTCTGTATTTTTCTTACAGGATCCTGATTCTTTACACCTTTTTATAATGAAACCAAAGTCCAGAAAGTGCTCTTTAGGAAAATCTTCACAGACTCCTGCTGCTTCTGGATCAAAGGTAAAGTTTTAAATTCCGATCTTATATATGTATATTCAACCAGGAGCAAACTTCCTCAGTTTCCAGATTACAGTATTAATAAAGAATTGATACACCCTGATCTAAATACATCTTGATAACAAGGGACAGAAACACACTGATGACATTGCAGCCTACTCTTTACGAAAGTCAGCAATGGTTCTTTTACATGAACCTCTCACCATAGACAGTGACAGACATGGCCCGCCTTTGATAACCCAGTTAGCTGCACTGGGTGGGGGGGACAGTGACAACCTCGTGGAGAATGGGACTTTGGATCAGCGATCCAGCGCCCTATACCACTAGACCACCACTGCCCCCCATTTTATTTATATATATATATTACACATATACACATCTATTATACCTAAATGATATTTAACTATTTTGTTAATAGCTGAAAGTGTACACTTTAATCGCATCTTGATTTCATCATTTCTTCACGTGGGTGTATACAGAGGTAAAAATAACAAACAAACAAAAAAGGCACTGTTTATATTCTTAGGAACTGAAACAGAAATATTAATTAATGAATTAAAGCCAATCATGGGCATCTGTGAGCTTGTACAAGGGGGTGGATAGAGCTTTCCCTCAGAGCGTGTTTGACTGTACCCAAATACCCATGCCACACAGTGGCTGGCATCGCATCTCACGGAAGGGGCATGTACATGCTTTCTCCCCTGCCTGATTGGTGGTGGTCATGTGATGGGGAAAAGCAATACCTGATGGGTGGGAAATGGATATGGTAGAAAAATCAAGTCAAATAAATCAATCGAGACACGAAATGTAAAATCATTTGTTGTGTATCTTGAATCACTTTCTTGTGTTTTAACAGAAGCACTGCTGTCCAGAATGCGGAAAGAATTTCACTCGGCCGAGTCATCTCAAAACGCACCAGTATGTCCACACTGGAGAGAAGCCACATTACTGTGGAACGTGTGGGAAGGGTTTTACGACAAATACTATCCTGAAAAGACACCAACATGTCCACACAGGAGAGAAACCATTTGTCTGTTCGCTGTGTGGGAAAAGTTTTCGCCGAAAGAATAATCTCCAAGCACACGAGCGCATCCACACAGGACAGAGGCCGTATCACTGTGGGCAGTGCGAAAAGACTTTTACTGAACGTTGTACCCTCTTACAGCACGAGCGCATCCACACAGGAGAGAAGCCACATTGCTGTGGGTATTGTGGGAGGTGTTTCGTTCGTAGAAGTGCTCTTCAAGAGCATGAGCGCATCCATACAGGACACAAACCGTATTACTGCTCACAGTGCGACAAGAGTTACGTTTCTCAGACAGGTCTTCGAGTGCATGAGCGTATACACTCAGGATTCAGGCCCTATCCCTGTGGATACTGTTCCAAGACTTTCACCTCTCAAAGTCATCGCCGGATACACGAGCGAGTCCACACAGGAGAGAGGCCGTATTGTTGTGACCAGTGTGGGAAGAGTTTTACCGCAAGTTTTAAACTCCGAGAGCACCAGCGCATCCACACAGGAGAGAAGCTGCATATTTGTTCCCAGTGTGGAAAGGGTTTTACCCAACTATTTGCTCTCCAACTACACCAGCGGGTCCACACAGGAGAGAGGCCGTATCATTGTGAACACTGCGGGAAAAACTTTAACTGTAAAATATATCTGCGACAGCATAAACGTACCCACACAGGAGAGAAGCTGTATTACTGTGAACACTGTGGGAGGAGTTTTACATTCATCAGTAACCTCCGACAACATAGACATATCCACACAGGAAAGAAACCGCATCACTGTGAAACGTGTGGAAAGAATTTTACTCGTCCTGACCATCTCATACGACACCAGCGCGTTCACACAGGAGAGAAGCCGTTTCACTGTGAACAGTGTGGGAAGAGTTTTACTATTAAACATTCGCTTCAAAAGCATCAATGTGCCAACACATGAGAGAAACCGCGTAGAAGTGATGCCAAGATGGGAGAAGTTTTAGCGGCCCGACTGCCTTCTGCAGACACAACCATTGTTTGAATGAAAATTTGTGAACTTTCAATAATTTTTATAACGTAAATGTGACATCATTTCTCGCAGTCCTAAAAGTGGATAAAGACAACCCGTTAAATAAACGAGACAAAATATTTTTCTTGGTCATTTATTTATTGCGTAAAATTATCCAATATTACGTATCTGTAAGTGAAGTATGTGAACCGCTAAGATTAGTGGGTAATTTGAAAGTAAAATTAGTCAGGTGATTTCCGTCAGTGGGATGACAGTCAGGTGTGAGTGGGTACCCTGTTTAATTTAAAGAACACGGATCTATCAGTCAGCATGTATGCGGAAGTTATGGATCATGGCATGAACAGGACCTCGAAAAAATGGCTGTCGATGCTAATCAGGTTAGAAAAGGGGGGGCATGAAATGTGTTTTTTTTTTTTTTTTTTTTCTCTTCCCTTTCTCCCTTCCTCGAGGGGGCGTCACAGAAAATAATTGAGAAGCACTGCACAAGGCGTTCTCGGAGCGCTGAGGAATACACGCGGAAGAATACGAGGCTAATCGGCCCGGAAAAGCCCTTTCCCCAACAGAGCTCGTAAATCAAAAATTTTCTCGTTGGCTGGTGCAGATTTTTGGTGGGATCGAAGTTTGTATCATGGAAAATTTATAAGGGACACTCGTATGTCAAGGTACCACTGTACTCTCCATAAGGAACATTATTGCTTGTCTGCAGTTTTCCTGAAGATCACATGGACAAAATGCTACTGGAAAAGTGTCTTGTGAACAGGTGAGACCAAAATGCAACTTTTGGTTTGAATGAACAGCATTATGTTCCAAAAGGAACTGAAAACACTGAATTCCATCAGAAGACCTTGTCCAATCTGTGAAACATGGTAGTGGTATCATGGTTTGGATCTGTTTTTGCTACGTTTGGGCCAGGATGGCTTGCCATCATTGTAACAATGAATTCATCAAAAAATGCTAAAGGAAAATCTACGTGAACTGGATCCTCAGAGAAAGTGGGTGGGTGTAGCAATACAATGACTGAGCACACAAGTCACGCTACCCAAGTTCGGTTAAAGAAAAATGAAGTTAATGTTTTGCAACATCGCGTATGAAAATCTGGTGGCGTTTTAGGTCATACTTCTGCAAATATGCATAAGATTCTTAATGGTTCCCAAATTTTTAAGCACCACCATAATGTAATATTTTGCTGGACAATTTTTAACTGTGATGATTGCAGTCGTGGGGAGGCTGGCACCCATCCCAGCCAACTCCGTCTGAAGGTTGAGTACACCCTATACAGCTCACCAGGAAATCGCATGGCAGAAACATGCTGGCGGCTTTGCAGCTACTCTTGTCGAAAGTCAGCAATCCTTTGATACTTTTACATGTATCACTTGATAGACAGTGAGAGACATGGCCGGCCTTTGATAACCCAGTTAGCTGCACTGGGAGAACAGTGACAACCTGTTTAGAGTGGGGCTTGAACCCCAACCTGAGGATCAGTGATCCAGCACCTTGACCACCAGGCCACCACTGCCCCAATTATATTATTGTTAATAATAATAATCATAATTATTAAATATATTAATAATTGTGGGTGAAAATAACAATTTGTATGTTGTATTAATTCTTTGTGTGAATGCACCTCAAGACTTTAATTGAAAGGTGTCCGTTGAGCGATGTTTGCATCTTGTCTGCGAATGGACGAACTTTGAGCCTCCATCGCCTTTAGCTACCAAATCCACACAGTGTGTGTTTAGGAGACATGTAGATTTAACTGTGTTTAAACCTTAAATTCAGGTGAAGTGTAAACATGATGGGCGTTGTGTTCTTGTAGCTGTTCCGTCACCGTGATCTGATCATGATTATAATTAGTACATGGACTAAGACTTTAATGAAGGAAATTGGTAAGTCAACTGGAATAATGCCTCAGACGACCTATTATCACCCTCTACACTACAGCATGTTTAATTTAGCTACTGTACACAATAACAAGTGTACAGCTGTTGTAATTGTTATTAGGAAATAACGGTGTTACGTTAACAGATCGGTGTCTTCTTTTCTTTTCAGCTTTTCCCTTCAGGGGTCGCCACAGCGAATTATCTGCCTCCATCTCACCCTATCCTCTGCATCTTCTCTTACACCAGCTGCCTTCATGTCCTCCTTCACCACATCCATGAATCGTCTCTTTGGTCTTCCTCTAGGCCTTCTGCCTGGTGGTAGTTCCAGCCTCAGCATCCTATTACCAATATACTCACTATCCCTCCTCTCTACATGTCCAAACCATCTCAATCTAGCCTCTCTGACTTTGTCTCCAAAACATCTTACATGTGCTGTCTCTCTGATGTGCTCATTCATGATCCTATCCATCCTCGTTACTCCCAAAGAGAACCTCAACATTTTCATCTCTGCTACCTCCAGCTCTGCCTCCTGTCTTTTCCCCAAGGCCACTCACTGTTTCTAAACCATACAACATCGCTGGCCTCAACACCGTCTTGTACACTTTTCCTTTCATTTTTGCTTATACTCTATCGCACATCACAGCGGACACTTTTCTCCAACCATTCCAACCTGCCTGCACACGCTTCTTCACCTCTTTTCCACACTCTCCATTGCTCTGGATTGTTGAGCCCAAGTACTTAAAATCCTCCACCTTCTTTATCTCTGCTCCCTGTACCATCACCGTTTCTCCTGGGTCCTTCTCATTCACACACATGTATTCTGTTTTCCTGAGGCTAACCTTCATTCCTCTCCTTTCCAGGGCATACCGCCACCTCTCTAGATTTTCCTGCACTTGTTCTCTGCTCTCACTACAGATCACAATGTCATCTGCAAACATCATAGTCCATGGGGATTCTTGCTGAACCTCGTCTGTCAGCCTGTCCATCACCATTGCAAACAAGAAGGGGCTCAGCGCTGATCCTTGATGCAGTCCCACCTCCACCTTGAATTTGTCGGTCACGCCGACAGCACACCTCACCACTGTCTTACATCTCTCATACATGTTCTGCACCACTCTAACATACTTCTCTGCCACTCCAGACTTCCTCATGCAATACCACAGTTCCTCTCTCGGCACCCTGTCATATGCTTTCTCCAGATCCACAAAGGCACAATGCAGCTCCCTCTGACCTTCTCTGTACTTCTCTATTAACATCCTCAAAGCAAACGCTGCATCTGTGGTGCTCTTTCTTGGCATGTAACCAAACTGTTGTTCACAAATGCTTGATCTCTGCCCTTAGTCTAGCTTCCACTATTCTTTCCCATAACTTCATCGTATGGCTCATCAACTTTATCCCTCTGTAGTTGCCACAACTCTGCACGTCTCCCTTGTTCTTAAAAATGGGCGCAAACACACTTCTCCTCCATTCCTCCGGAATCCTCTCACTCTCTAAGACCTTGTTGAATGTTCTTGTCAGAAAATCTACTGCTACCTCGCCTAGACACTTCCATACCTCCACAGGTATACCATCGGGACCAACTGCCTTTCCACTGGTCATCCTCTTCACTGCCCTCCTCAGTTCACCCTTACTAATCTTTGCTACTTCCTGGTCCTCCAACGGTCATCTCTTCTACTTTTTTTTTGTCTCATTTTCCTCATTCATCAGCTCTTCAAAGTACTCTTTCCATCATCCCAGCACACTTCTGTCGTCGGTCAATACATTTCCCTTTCTGTCCTTTGTCAATCTAACTTGCTGCACGCCCTTCCCATTTCTATCTCTCTGCTGTGCCAACCTGCACAGATCATTTTCTTCCTCCTTACTGTCCAACATAGCATACAAGTCATCATACGCGCTCTGTTTATTTGCCACCGCTACTTTCGCCTTACGCTGTGTCTCCCTGTACTCCTGTTTACTCTCTTCGGTCCTCTCAATGTCCCACTTCTTCGCTAACCTCTTCCTTTGTACACACTCCTGCACTTCCTCATTCCACCACCAAGTCTCCTTATTTACTCTCCTTCCAGATGGCACACCAAGAACTCTCCTACCTGTGTCCCTGATCACATTTGCTGTGGTTGTCCAGTCATATGGAAGCACTTCCTGACCACGCAAAGCCTGTTTCAACTCCTCCTTGAAGACAACATGACACTCTTCCATTTTCAGCTTCCACCACTTTGTCTTCTGCTCTGCCTTTGCCTTCTTCACCTTCCTCACCATCAGTGTCATTCTGCACACCACCATCCATGCTGTTTGGCAACACTCTCACCCACTACTACTTTGCAGCCACTGACTTCCTTCAAATTACATTGCCTACACAAGATGTAGTCTACCTGTGTGCTCCTACCTCCGCTTTTTAAGTCACCCTATGCTTCTGTTTCTCCTTGAAGAAAGTATTTACCACAGCCATTTCCATCCTTTTTGCAAAATCTACCAACATCCGTCCTTCTGTGTTCCTGTGCTGGATACCAAACCTGCCCATCACTTCCTCCTCCCCTCTGTTTTCTGCACCAACATGTCCATTGAAGTCTGCACCAATCACCACTCTTTCTCCTCTGGGGTACTCTGCATCACTTCATCTAAGTCACTCCAGAATCTCTCCTTCTCTTCTGGCTCACATCCTGCCTGTGGGGCATAAGCACTAACAACATTGACCATCACGCCTTCAATTTCTAACTTGAGAATCATCACTCTGTCTGACACTCTTTTCACTTCTAGAACATTCCTGACCAACCCCTCCTTCAAGATGACTCCTACTCCATTTCTCTTCCCATCCACACCATTATAAAATAGCTTAAACCCTGCTCCCAAGCTTCTAGCCTTGCTACCTTTCCACCTTGTCTCCTGAACACACAGTATGTCCACCTTCCTCCTCTGCATCATGTCAGCCAGTTCTCTACCTTTTAGTGTCATAGTTCCAACATTCAAAGTCCCGACTTTCAGTCCTCGACTCATGCCTTTCCTCTTCTTTCTCTGCCTACGGACACACCTTCCACCTCTCCTTCTTCGATGTCTTTGACCGGCAGTAGTCCAATTTCCACCAGCACCCTGTTTAACAGCACTGATGGCGGTCGTTGTTAACCCGGGCCTCGACCGATCCGGTATGAAATTTTTTGTTGTGATTTGCATATTTTATTTGGCATTTGTTTTACGCCGGATGCCCTTCCTGACGCAACCCTCTGCATTTATCCGCGCTTGGGACCGGCGTGAGGGAGAAACACTAGCTTGTGCCCCTTCCTCACAGCTGCATTAAACAGTGAAATGATTGAACCTGCAAAATACTATAATAACAATTCATTTATTTTCTCAGTCTCTTTATCCTATTTGGTGTCACAGGGAGGCTGGTGCCTGCCTCAGCTAACTCTGGGTGAAGGTGTGATACACTGTGAACAGCTTATCAGTCCATTGCAGGGCGAATAATAATAACACCAACAATATTCATTGACTGTAACTGAGTTAACCATGCATTCAACCTTGATGCGTTCAGTTTGCAAACCGATTCATAGACAACAGATGTGAATACTTATATTTATGGATGTGGTAAAGGAGGACATGAAGGTCGTTGGTGTAAGAGAAGAAGATGTAAAGGATAGGGTGAGATGGAGGCAGATGATTCGCTGTGGCGACCCCTGAAGGGAAAAGCCGAAAGGAAAAGAAGAAGAATGTTTTGTTGTGCAATATTTATGTTCAAATTTCCACCTGAGACAGCAAAAATCAACAGTTTACTGTATATTACCAACATTAATAACCTGCTGTCACTGGTAACACTCGTGAAGCCATTATAGAAACAAAATCCAAATTTGTAGAGCGAATTCATAGTGTTTTGCTCTCACCCAGTGCTTCTCAAATAGTGGGGGTGCGGTGTGATGCCGGGGGAGCGCGTATGACCCTAATTTTCTGGAGTTGTGTTTGAGAATTAAGTGTAATTGCACTTCCACTCCAGTGTCTGGCAGTGGCGCTCTCATTGTCGCGCTATTGCTGGTAGAGGTTACAGCGACATCAAGAGGCTAAGGCAGTTGCTGGGGTGGAATTGCAAAAATGCATTGGGTGCCGAATAGTGCTGACTGGAAAGAAACAACATGGAAAATTTTCTAACAGGAACGAAAAGAAACGCGGAGAGAGATGGAAGCATTAATACATAAATAAATTGAATGAGCACAAGGATGTTTTTTTTTTATTTCAGGCACCTGGTGCACTTTAAATCTTCTGTTACAGATTTAAAAACACTGCTAATGAAGTTTTTCTTTATTGTAAGTTGAACTGTCTGTCTTCCTTTCGGCTTTTTCCCTGTTACTCGGGAGTTGCCACAGCGAATCATCTGATTCGCACATTTGATTTGGCAGAGGTTTTTACGTCGGATGCCCTTCCTGTCACAACCCTTTTTAGCAAGGGACAGAAACACGCTGACGACTTTGCAGCCTACTCTTTACGAAAGTCAGCAATGGTTCTTTTACATGCCTCTCATCATAGACAGTGAGAGACATGGCCCGCCTTTGATAACCCAGTTAGCTGCACTGGGGGTAAGTTGAACTATATTTCTTTATTTGTTTTTATTGTTAATAAAGATACAATGTTATGCAGAGGTGTATTCGACAAATACAGTACTGTAATACTATCGTCGCTCCCGGTGGGGCATGAAATGTTTTTTTCTTCCTAGAGGGGGCGCCACAGAAAACAATTCAGAAGCACTGTCCTAACCTCGAATGGTGTTCTCTTATATACAGTTAGCTAATACCCATCTTAAACTAAATACATAATATAGTTACTTCTCGTGTAGGTAGTATGTATAAAATGTGGACGTTTATGTATTTAGCAACTCGGAGTAATTTTAAACTTGGTAGGAAGGTTGAACTCGAACTATGGATGCTAACTGTGTTAGCAATGCTTGGCTCGCTGTGGTAAACATAAGCGGGTTTCGCGCCTTAATCCCAGCATGCTCCACGGTTCGTCAAATTACGTCATTTCTGGCAACGGCGAATTTTTAACTTCCGGGCTATGGAGAAAACGTCTACAGATACAGAGTAAAACCCCTTCAGTTCATTATGTGCACCCTGTGACCCTGCAGTGAGATCTTGCCAATGTGTTGCTGAATAGTCACTGGAACGTTTATATCTGCTTCGGCTGCTGATGTGCAGCATATTTTTAAACAGTGGAACAATACGTGATGTTAGCAGTTAAACTTAACTCTGTATATCAGCATTAAAGGTGAGTGTTAGAATATATCTCTGTCCTAATACGTACATGTTTATTGAACCATGAAGCAAGAAGTTCTCCTTATCCTGTTGTACCCCGATGTCCTAAGTTTTGTGTAAAACATCAACCAGACCTAATTGGATGTTCAAGGCTGTCCCTCTTTTATCACCACCTACCTACGTACGAATGCAAACAGTTACGTAAATAACATGATATGGTGATATTTACACATACATACACATACACACACACACCTATACACACACACACATATACACACACACACACACACCCTATGCTATGACGAATGTACTTTGACCAAGGACATATGACTCTGTGATTATCTGCTTGCAAACACAAAGAAACTGCATAAAAAGCTTATGCTCAGAAGCACACTCTGAGCAGTTGATGAATAAACCAGATTGATTTTACTCGTGTGGTTTGTGGTCTTCTGTTCCCGGAGTACTCTTAGACGTTGAGATACAGGAATCCAGATCGTGCAGGTTTACATGAGAGCTTCTACAGAGAGAGTTCTCACAATTTGGTGACCCCGACGTGATACTCCTGATCAGGTAAGAAAAGATTTGTTTGACTACCTGGTTAGCAGTATCTGAGCGTCTGTTATCCCCTTTTCATAAGGGACGGTTATCCTCAGTTGCTATAACTGGGACGGTTATCCTCAGTTGCTATAACTGGGACGGTTATCCTCAGTTGCTATAACTGGGACAGGTTATCCTCAGTTGCTATAACTGGGACGGGTTATCCTCAGTTGCTATAACTGGGACAGGTTATCCTCAGTTGCTATAACTGGGACGGGTTATCCTCAGTTGCTATAACTGGGACGGGTTATCCTCAGTTGCTATAACTGGGACGGGTTATCCTCAGTTGCTATAACTGGGACGGGTTATCCTCAGGTGCTATAACTGGGACGGGTTATCCTCAGTTGCTATAACTGGGACGGGTTATCCTCAGTTGCTATAACTGGGACGGGTTATCCTCAGTTGCTATAACTGGGACGGGTTATCCTCAGTTGCTATAACTGGGACGGGTTATCCTCAGTTGCTATAACTGGGACGGGTTATCCTCAGTTGCTATAACTGGGAAGAGCGCTATACAAAAGGTGCACGTGTATTCCTGTATGCCAACGTATTTTTTGTTTTTGTTAGAAGATAGACAATGTGAAATTCCTACTCAAAGCCTAAGGCCCGGGAAACTCCGAAGGAGTGGATGAATAGATGTGGTCTAGCTTATTATACTGAGCCATGGCTCAGCAATTTGGCGGGATGGACGGAGGGACTCGACCAAGTACCAAACTTTCCTCGAAATGGGATTTTTGATGCAGGATTTCTGACATCCGCGCATCGCATGATTTATGATGGATTGGGCAACCCTTCATGGGATTACGAATACATGAAAGAGGCATATGTTAAATGGTATGAAATGCGTTCGTACTGGCTATCGTTAAAAGAACTGTTCGAGCCAAAAAGGGTGACGCAGAGTGTTCCCAAACCAAGACTCTTAAGTAAAAAAAAAGGGCAAAGCGGCTGTCAACCCAGTTCATGGCGTCCCGGCTGAACCTTCCGTAAACATTCAGTCGGACCCCCCACCATACCCGAACGGTCCCGGGGAAACTCATTTGAAGCCACCTGAAGCGCCGGAACAGGTGGAGGTCCCCTCCATCTACCCCAATCTGTTTACAGTGAGGGAAGAACAGTCTTCCCCAGAGCGCGAGGCGAAACCAAAAAAGAGAAAAAATAAGCCCAAGCCGACGCTCGCTCTTCCTCCTCCTCCTCCTCCACCAGTAAGTGAGGAGGACTCCGACGACACAGATGAAGGTTTAAATTGGGAGAATCCTGCCGAAATTGGCCCCGACGCTGGCTCTCAGCCCGATCCCCCTTCGCTCGCGAAGCCACCTAAACCTAGGGCTGAGGAGAATGTAGCTTGTATATGGCAGAAACGTGGAAGAGGTATTGTGGTGGAGCCACCATCCGTGGCTGCGCTTAAGGACATTATCTCCATGCTTCCCGGTTTGGACACACCCCTGGCGGACGTGGATATGCTTATTCGATCTACCAGATATTGTCAGCTAACGGGAGGGGATTATCGCTTCATTCTACAACACACCTTGAAAGAAGCATATAATGAGGCAGTGGTCCTTCAGAATGTTCCCTGTCTGGCTCCTGAAAACGATGCTGTAACTAACGTGAAGAGGGGGAAGTCGAGGGTCGTCGTAACACCACCTATCGGTCCACCCTCTTCTGGCGGGACAATCCCGAGGCATTGACCCAGCTGCGCGCGCAACTAACGGCTTATCTAGTCTCCCGACGGGAGGGAGCTTGTGATCTTTCACACGTGACCAATTGCAAACAGAAGCGAGGCGAATTAACCTCAGTATTTTGGAATCGTTTTACTGAAACTTGGCGTCATGTGGGAGGATTTCCTCTTGATACCAAAGCGGCAAATTCTATGTTCGTGTCCAGTTTTTTAAGTAATTGTCTCCCAGAAGTCCAGAGCGCACTTAAACCGCATTTCACAGATCGTCAACGTCTCATCGTTAGAACTGCCGGAGAAAGGGTTCGTATGCTAGAATCAGATGGACTATTGAATGTAAAGAATAAGGTTCTGTTGGCGGTGGCCCCCCAGGGCCCTCGCGATAAGGATAGGAGAAGGGATTTATACAGAAAGACAGGAAATTGTCATTACTGTGGAAAGGAAGGACACTGGAAGAAGGAATGTAGAAAGAGACAGAGAGATGAGGAGAATTCTGCAGCACGCCGTAATGCTGGCTCTAGTTCGCCCCCACCACCCTCGGATCCCACTGAAGTGACGACAACACGCCCATATTCGCGAGGACGTGATTAGGGCTGCCCGCGGAGTAGGGACCCTGAGACCTGTAGCTTAATGCATCTAGTGTTTAATTCACCCTGCAATGAGAATCTGCCGCTCCTTCCTATTGTTCTAGAGGGGGTGGAATATCTTTTTGTTATCGATAGTGGTGCGACCCTATCTTCTTTAGGCAGGGACTATCAGGGTGCTGTATCTTCCAGGTCTACCAGCTCTGTGGGAATGGATGGGGTTCCCTTCTCCTCCCCATATACGCCACCCCTTCTCCTACATTTTCCTGATGATCATACGCTTGATAAATTGCAAATATCCTACTCCATTGTACATATGTCTGAATGCCCCTTTAATTTGTTAGGCCGTGACCTCATGAGTGTTCTGGGGTTCCAAATCTCTTTCCAAGGTTCGAGCATGACCATCCAAACGTGCGACACCTCCTCCGTTTCTCTGTTATCATTGCAAGCGCAGCCCTTGCCCTTTAATGTTAATTCGGCGTGTGTGGCGAGTTCCACCTCGCCCCCTGTACTCGACACACTGCCCACCAATCTTTGGGAAGAGCATAAGAATGACGTGGGTTGTGTGGACTGCGTCCCATATGAAGCTACCGTGAAGCACATTTCGCCCGTGTACATCCGACAATACCCCTTGTCGCCTCAAAAAATGTTGGGTATCGACACTATTTTGGCCGCTCTTTTGGAACAGGGTATCATTGTGCCGTGCACAAGCCCTTTGTAAGAACTCTCTCTGTAGAAGCTCTTATGTAAACCTGCACGATCTGGATTCCTGTATCTCAACGTCTTAGAGCGCTCCGGGAGCAACAGACAACGAACCACACGAGTGAAATCAGTCTGGTTTATTCATCAGAAGCTCAGAGGGTGTTTCTGAGCACAAACTTTTTATACAGTATGTGTTCGTGCAAAAAGCAGACAAGATACAGAATCAGGTGTCCTTGGTTCAGAGTACATTCGTCATAGCATCGGGTGTGTGTGTGTGTATGTGTGTATGTATGTGTGTATGTATGTATGTGTGTGTGTGTGTGTGTGTGTGTGTGTGTGTGTAGATATCACCATATCATGTTATTTACAAAACTGCGTGCATTCGTACGTAGGTAGGTGGTGATAAAAGAGGGACAGCCTTGAACATCCAGTTAGGTCTGGTTGATGTTTTACACAAAACTTAGGGACATCGGGGCACAACAGGATAAGGAGAACTTCTTGCTTCATGGTTCAATAAACATGTACGTATTAGGTCAGAGATATATTCTAACAGTTCCCCTCTTTTATACTTTAATGTTCATGAAGTATAAATCATTCGTTGCAGAATACACAAAGGTTCAGCGGGTGTCGAAGGTCGGGATCTTTCAGGAGACCAGGGACAGCGGTTGATCGGGGCCTGTGCTTGAAGGGCAGCTTGAGCTACGACGCCCTTCGCCCACTGCCTCGAGATACTCAGGTCCCCTCAAGATCCCGACCCCTCACTACACCCGGGACGAAGGGTAAGAGGTGCCGTCGGACTGCGCATCCAGTTGCGTATACTTTGGTCCACTGAAAGCATCCATCAGGGCCCACACACGATTCAGCAGACACCTAAGGATGCAAGGTCCGAACACACACACCAACAGCAGACAAATGCATACAGGCACAAGCATGGTTAAATATGGAGTGAACATACCAAAAAAGGGAATGGAGGAATCCCCAGCCGTAATTTGGACTTTCGTCGTGTCGCAATTGGGCTGCTACCGCACGCATTTTGTGCAGGGCTTGAGATATATTCCCCCCAGGTGAATCGTTCGGTGGAATATAGGTACAGCAGTGTTCACCTATAAGAACGCATACCCCCCCTTCCTTCGCGAGAAAACATATGGGGTACTGCATTCTTCAGTCCCAATGTACTGAGAAGCCTGAATTTGGGTCTAGGTGGCGTCGTAGAAAGATTTCTGACTGATTATAAGTTCCCCACTCGCCCCGGACCCACGTCGAGTTGATGATGGTGTAATTGTCCCTAGAAGGGGTATATACATATGGGGTTCCTCCATCATGGGGAAACAGAGAGCAAACAATACATTCTTCTAAAGTTACATCACGTTTCACAGTAAAATTCAAATACTGCCAGAACATGTTATTTTCAGGATGACGGTAATATGTACAAAGACCCGGGGCTGAGCACATCAGCCCGAGCAAGAGCAGAACATGGAGGGTATACATAACACAGGATATTTTTTGGTTATCCGTTCCCAGTACGAGAGGGTGTAAAGGTGGTACTCGTAAGCTTATGTTGGGCCGAATCCGTTAGAAAACACTTCTCCCCTCTTAGGTGATATATGTCTTAAGACCTGGAACAGAGGTAATAAAGATAGACAACATCATGGTCACACAAAAACAAACAATACAATACTTCATTGTGGAGTTTTCTTCAGTCTGGTAGCATGGATCCACTGTGGAAAGAGGTCAGTTAGTACGGCGGTACGAGTTACAGCGAGTATCTCTGTGGGCTCACTGTAAGGTGTGTCTCCCAAAGAGGAATTTAGTTTCACAAATTTCTTGACCAGCACCTTGTCTCCTACCTTGAAGGCATGAGTGCTTGCATCGGCCGGGACCGAAGTATTCTGATTAGTGCACTCCCAATAGTCGTTTAGGACCTTAACAAGGCCCACGGCATACTCGCTCATGTGTATGTCTAGATCTTCCGTACCCAAAGCCTGTTTTCCCTTCCTCCAAGGAGCAGGAAAGGGTCTCCCCATTACCACTTCATAAGGGGATAGATTCCCTAAGGCCACCTGCGAGGTCATCCGCAGATCCGCTAGGACCACAGGCAGCACCGAAACCCAATTCCTGGATCCGGTGGCGTGCATTGCTTTTCGTAATTTCCCTTTAATGGTTCTGTTTGTTCGTTCCACGATTCCGGAGGACTGAGGGTGATATGGGACATGGAAACGCCAATTGATCTCTAGCTCTTGCCGAGCGAGGCAGCCTGTTTAGCTGCGCGGTCAGCCAAAGAGTTACCTCGTGCCTCATCAGTGTGGTCAGAGGAATGACCGCGGGTCTTTACGATCGCTAAACGGAGCGGGAGATTGCAGGACACAATAAGATCCTGGACTAAGGTGGAATGTGAAATGGGCTTACCGTCAGCAGCAGTGAAACCACGAGATTGCCAGATACGGCCGAAATCATGCGCCACCCCAAAAGCGTAACGAGAGTCAGTGTATATAGTAACATCCTGGTCGGAAGCGAGAGTGCATGCCCGAGTGAGCGCATATAACTCTGCTGCTTGAGCGGAATTAAAGGGAAGCGATGCTTCCAAAACTTGGTCCGGTAAGGAACATACCGCGTAGCCACAGAGGAACACTCCGTCGGAGGGTTTCGAGCATGACCCGTCTACAAACAGGGAGAGACCTGTGGAGAGAGGAGTAGACATTAAGTCGGATCTAATGCTGGTGTCATGAACAATGGTGTCCATGCAGTCATGTTCCAATGGTTCGCAGTCGTCATGAGCATTAAGCAGGCGCTGTAGAGCCTGCGCCACGTTATCTCGGGAAGAGGAACAGGATATAGTTAGGTTGTCAGTAGCACAAAGGATGGCCTCGTAACCTGAACGACGTTGAGAAGACATGTGTTGTGTAGACAGAGTATTAAGGATATGCCTAACCTGATGGCTGGTGTGTAAAAACAGTGGATGAGAGAGCACTATTTTTTCTGCTTCGAGAACTAACACCGCACTGGCAGCGACAGCGCGGAGACAGGCAGGTAAACCCTGAGCCACAGTATCTAGAGTTTTGGAGAGGAAAGCACAAGGCCTAAGTCCCCCCCCCATGGTCCTGCGCCAAGACTCCAGAAGCCGTGCCGGCCTGGTGAGCGACGTAGAGATGAAAGGGTTTGTTGTAATCCGGGAGCCCGAGAACCGGCGCGGAGCATAGGGCCGACTTCAGGGCTTTGAATGCGTCCAGCATGTCCTCAGTCCAGACCAAGGGTTGATGGAGAGGGTCAGTGTGAGCCACGGTAGAGCGTAAACGTTTGTCATAAAAGGAACAGTCCGGGATCCATTGGCGGCAGTAGTTAATGAGGCCCAGGAAAGCCAGGAGCGCTTGTTTAGTGGCAGGCTTCTGAGTGTCCACTATGATCTTGACGCGATCCTGAGTAAGGCGTTTTATCCCGTGAGAGAGTTCATAGCCCAGATATATCACAGTGGGGAGGCAGAACTGTAACTTGGGCTTGGAGACCTTGAAACCCTTTTTTTCCAGTAAGAGGAGCAACTGGACAGTGGCGTCGAGGCATAGTTCATAGGTTAGGCCGGACACCAGGAGGTCATCAGCATAAGAGTGTACGCAGGAACCAACGGGGCCGTCCAAAGAACCCAACGCGTCCCTAACTGCAGCCGAAAACACGGCCGGAGAGTCAATAAATCCTTGAGGTAATCTAGTCCACGTGTACTGTCGCTGCCGGTGTGTGAAAGCGAAGAGAGGTTGTGTGCTTGGCTCAACAGGGATACTAAAAAACGCCGAGCACAGGTCGATTACGGAAAAATGAGTGTGATCGCAAGGAATAGAAGCCATAATAGAGGGCACGTCCGAACAACCGGTGAAACTGGAGCGATGAGCTCGTTAATTTTTCTGAGGTCTTGTGTCAGGCGCCAGGAACCGTCTGGCTTAGGAACCGGGTTCACAGGCGTGTTATAAGGGCTTGTGCGGCACAATGATACCCTGTTCCAAAAGAGCGGCCAAAATAGTGTCGATACCCAACATTTTTTGAGGCGACAAGGGGAATTGTCGGATGTACACGGGCGAAAAGAGCTTCACGGTAGCTTCATATGGGACGCAGTCCACACAACCCACGTCATTCTTATGCTCTGCCCAAAGATTGGTGGGCAGTGTGTCGAGTACAGGGGGCGAGGTGGAACTCGCCACGCACGCCGAATTAACATTAAAAGGGCAAGGGCTGCGCTTGCAATGATAACAGAGAAACGGAGGAGGTGTCGCACGTTTGGATGGTCATGCTCGAACCTTGGAAAGAGATTTGGAACCCCAGAACACTCATGAGGTCACGGCCTAACAAATTAAAGGGGCATTCGGACATATGTACAAAAGAATAGGATATCTGTAATTTATCAAGCGTGTGATCATCAGGAAAATGTAGGAGAAGGGGTGGACCTCTGGATTCGTGGACCTCTGGCCTCGGGATTGTCCCGCCAGAAGAGGGTGGACCGATAGGTGGTGTTCCGGGGGACACAGTTTGTACACAGCAAGCTGGACTTTTGGTATTCCCTTTTTCCCTTTTCTTTACTCATTAATTTAGGTTTGGGGACACTCTGAGTCACCTTCTTGGGCTCGAAGAGCTTTTTAAGTTGCAACCAGTACGAGCGCATTTCATACCATTTTACATAAGCCTCCTTCATGTATTCATAATCCTAGGAGGGGTTGCCCAATCCATCATAAATTATGCGATGCGCGGATGTCAGAAATCCTGCATCAAAAGTCCCATTTCGAGGAAAGTTTGGTACTTGGTCGAGTCCCTCAGTCCATCCCGCCAAATTGCTGAGCCATGGCTCAGTATAATAAGCTAGACCACATCTATTCATCCACTCCTTCGGAGTTTCCCGGACCTTAGGCTTTGGGTAGGAATTTCCCATTGTCTATCTTCTAACAACAAAACAAAAAATACGTTGGCATACAGGAATACACGTGCACCTTTTTTGTATAGCGCTCTTCCCAGTTATAGCAACTGAGGATAAACCGTCCCAGTTATAGCAACTGAGGATAACCGTCCCAGTTATAGCAACTGAGGATAACCGTCCCAGTTATAGCAACTGAGGATAACCGTCCCTTATGAAAAGGAGATAACAGACGCTCAGATACTGCTAACCAGGTAGTCAAACAAATCTTGTCTTACCTGATCAGGAGTATCACGTCGGGGTCACCAAATTGTAAGAACTCTCTCTGTAGAAGCTCTCATGTAAACCTGCACGATCTGGATTCCTGTATCTCAACGTCTTAGAGCGCTCCGGGAGCAACAGACAACGAACCACACGAGTGAAATCAGTCTGGTTTATTCATCAGAAGCTCAGAGGGTGTTTCTGAGCACAAACTTTTTATACAGTATGTGTTCGTGCAAAAAGCAGACAAGATACAGAATCAGGTGTCCTTGGTTCAGAGTACATTCGTCATAGCATCGGGTGGGTGTGTGTATGTATGTGTGTGTGTATGTATGTGTGTGTGTATGTATGTGTGTGTGTATGTATGTGTATGTATGTGTGTGTGTGTGTATGTGTGTGTGTAGATATCACCATATCATGTTATTTACAAAACTGCGTGCATTCGTACGTAGGTAGGTGGTGATAAAAGAGGGACAGCCTTGAACATCCAGTTAGGTCTGGTTGATGTTTTACACAAAACTTAGGGACATCGGGGTACAACAGGATAAGGAGAACTTCTTGCTTCATGGTTCAATAAACATGTACGTATTAGGTCAGAGATATATTCTAACACCCTTATAACACGCCTGTGAACCCGGTTCCTAAGCCAGACGGTTCCTGGCGTCTGACACAAGACCTCAGAAAAATTAACGAGCTCATCGTTCCAGTTTCACCGGTTGTTCCGGACGTGCCCTCTATTATGGCTTCTATTCCTTGCGATCACACTCATTTTTCCGTAATCGACCTGTGCTCGGCGTTTTTTAGTATCCCTGTTGAGCCAAGCACACAACCTCTCTTCGCTTTCACACACCGGCAGCGACAGTACACGTGGACTAGATTACCTCAAGGATTTATTGACTCTCCGGCCGTGTTTTCGGCTGCAGTTAGGGACGCGTTGGGTTCTTTGGACGTCCCCGTTGGTTCCTGCGTACACTCTTATGCTGATGACCTCTTGGTGTCCGGCCTAACCTATGAACTAAAAAAATGTGGCCAAAACTATGTGACGGTTGCGGAATGATCGCTCTTCTGGAGACGGATTTTCAGGGTGCGTTCATCTGCCACCGGTGCCAGCTGATTGCGCATCTGGAGAGCAAGATCCTTGGTCTTCAGGGCCAGTTGGCGGCACAACATAGTCCGCAATTGGTAGAGTTCCCAGAGGAACTGTGTACGTCGTTTAGGGAGATGGTGTGTACGCCACATCCGGGCAGGGGGGAGAGCCCAGAGCAGGCAGGGAGAGAAAGTTGGGTAACAGTAGGAAGGCAGCGCAGGAAAGGGCGTGCACACCGTACAGCGACAGCTTCTCCAGAGGTTGAGGTGTCCAATCGATTCCAGTCTCTTCAGGAACTCGACTTGGCCCCCGACCCTGAGAGTGAGGGGATTGAGGCCCAGGGCACCCTGGCCACCTCTTCCCCCCAAAAGAGGGAGTTGGTGATAGTGGGGGACTCAATTATTAGAGGAATAGATAGTGTAGTCTGTTCGGACGACAAGGAGTCTCGTATGGCGTCTTGCCTGCCTGGTGCCCAGGTAGGAGACCTCCTGGAGCGTGCGGACAAGCTCCTGGCCAGAGCGGGGAGGGATCCAGTGGTCGTGGTCCACGTAGGGACCAATGACATAGGTAAGGGTAGGTTTGAGGTTCTGCAAGACAAATTCGTTGAATTAGCTGAAAAACTTAGTGGCAGATCCTCCACGGTAGTTTTTTCTGAAATTCTACCAGTACCACGTGCGAGCACAGGGAAGCAGAATCTTATCTGGAGGTTTAACACGTGGCTACGAACCTGGTGTAGGAAAGAGGGGTACAGGTTTATGGGGCACTGGAACTTCTTCTGGGGCAGGCGTGACCTGTTCAAGTTTGACGGCTTACACCTGAACCGAAGGGGCACCTTTGCATTGGGTCAGCGTATGTTGAGGGTAGCTCAGCCGTATTTAAACTAGTTTCTCGGGGGGCAGGGAGGTCAGAAGGTGTTGTGGATAGGGATATGCAAACTGCCCTGATGGAAGCTGACAAGGCCACATGTAATGGTGATGTAACTTTTTTAGAGAATAAAAGAATAGTGGAAGGCTCGGAGCAGCAGGCAGATGTAATCCAAATTGGTAAGTGTAGTCTAAATAGGCTGAAATGTTTTTATTTAAATGCTAGAAGCATAAAAAATAAATTTCAGGAACTAGAAACTGTTGTTATTGGTGGGGGCTATGACTTAGTTGGAATTACAGAGACCTGGCTTAGTGAAGAGGACGGAGATGAATATAATATAGAAGGTTATAAGCTTTTTAGGAGAGATAGACTCAATAGGAGGGGAGGGGGCGTGGCACTCTATGTAAGGGAAAACCTGGATGTGCATGAAATTACTGAGATGGGGCATGTCTTGCCCTGTGAGGATATTTGGGTTAGACTCATTGGCAAACAAGAGACTGGTTTAAACATAGGAGTGTGTTATCGACCGCCAGCTTCAGACAACACTTTGAATGAACTACTTTTCACGAGGATTAGGCAGTCTTGTAGTGGAGGTAAAACTTGAGTTATGGGAGACTTCAATTATCCTGCTATAGATTGGGATTTGGTGAAAGCGCAGGGTAAGGAGGAGGAAGCATTTTTAGATGCTATAAATGATAGTTTTCTGCTGCAGTATGTCAATAATCCTACAAGAGGGAATGCAGTTTTAGATTTGGTTCTCTGTAATGACCCTGATAGAATTCGCAATGTAGAGGTAAAGGAGCCACTTGGGACTAGTGATCATTATACTATTAGTTTTGATGTGTTATGGCAAGTTACAAACTTATCTTTGAAAAGCAAAATTTTCAATTTCAGGCGAGCCAAGTTTGACAGGATGCGTTCGTATTTAAGCAAAATAAACTGGACATTGCTCCTAGATTGTACAACTGTAAATGAAATGTGGGGTAGATTCAAGGGAGTTTTACTAGATGCTCAGAGCAAATTCATTCCAAAAGTGTGCAAGAGTAAGTTTAAAAAGCGTAATCTCCAGTGGATGACCTCTGATATTCGTAGGAGCTTAAGGGAAAAAAAGAATCTTTATAAGGCATACATGAGGGACAGAAATGAAAACACTAAGGCTGAATACTGTAATATGCGAGCTAAGGTCAAAAAAGAACTGAGGAATGCTAGGAGGCAGTACGAAAGACAAATTGCAGAAGGAGTGAAATGTAATCCTAAGCGCTTTTTTCAGTACTGTAACAGGAAAAGAGAAGGTAAAGTTGAAATCCAGTGCATAAAGAATGAAGATGGATCACTGCTGTATGAGAACAAGGACATAGGACTCTTAATGGTTACTTTGTTGACAATTTCACTACAGAGGGGACTTTTATTTGGCCGGAGGAAATTGTCAATTCTCAAGCTCATTTGGCAGAAATTGAATTTGGAGAAAATGAAGTATTGGACAAGCTGCGTAAACTTAAGACAAATAAGGCAGCAGGCCCAGATGGGTTATACCCTAGGGTGCTCAGGGAGGTTTGTGAGATCATCTCTAAACCACTGTTGGTTATTTTTAGGCAGTCATTAGTGACTGGAGAAATTCCAAATGATTGGAAACAGGGTATCATTATACCAATATATAAGAAAGGGGATCGTACAGAGCCAGGCAATTACAGGCCTGTCAGTCTTACTTGCATAGCATGCAAAATAACTGGAATCTATCATAAAAGACAAGCTTGAGTCATTTCTTGAGCATAATAACATCTTGAAGGATAGCCAACATGGTTTTCGCAAGGGTAGGTCATGCCTGACAAACCTTTTGGAATTCTTTGAGGAGGCCACAAATACTTATGATCAGAGTAGGGCCTATGACATTATTTATTTGGACTTTCAAAAAGCATTTGATACAGTACCACATGAGAGACTAATTTTTAAAACGAGGTCTGTTGGAATTGTAGGAGGTATTCTGGAGTGGATTAAGAACTGGTTACAGGACAGAACACAGAGAGTTGTGGTTGGAGGGATTTCATCTGAGCAAGGAATTGTGGGAAGTGGAGTCCCTCAGGGATCTGTGTTGGGACCCTTGCTCTTCCTCATCTACATTAATGACCTTGATAGGGACATTGAGAGCACATTGGTGAAATTTGCTGACGATACTAAACTGGGCGGTTTGGCAAATAGTCTGGAGTCTACTAAGGTTATTCAGGACGATTTGGATAGACTTCAAATTTGGGCAGATACATGGCAAATGAAATTTAATGTCGCTAAATGTAAAGTTCTACATGTAGGGAATAAAAACATTAGACAGGAGTATTTCATGGGAGGTTTAAAACTAGAATGTTCCTCTCAGGAAAAGGATCTGGGTGTGATGGTTGACCAGTCCCTCACTGGTACTAGCCACTGTGCGTTAGCAGTAAAAAAGGCAAATAGGATGGTGGGTTACATAGCCAGGAGTATTGAGTATAGATCTAAAGATGTTTGTCCTTCTCTTGTATAACACATTGGTTAGACCACATTTAGAGTATTGTGTACAGTTCTGGGGACCATACTTGAAAAAAGACATCGAGACTCTCGAAAAAGTTCAGAGAAGAGCAACAAAGCTAATTCCGGGTGTAAAAAAGGAATCCTATGAGGAGAGGCTGAGGATCCTAAACCTTTTCAGTCTTCAAAAAAGGAGAATTAGAGGTGCTTTCCTCTCCAAAACTCTAGATACTGTGGCTCAGGGTTTACCTGCCTGTCTCCGCGCTGTCGCTGCCAGTGCGGTGTTAGTTCTCGAAGCAGAAAAAATAGTGCTCTCTCATCCACTCGTTTTACACACCAGCCATCAGGTTAGGCATATCCTTAATACTCTGTCTACACAACACATGTCTTCTCAACGTCGTTCAGGTTACGAGGCCATCCTTTGTGCTACTGACAACCTAACTATATCCTGTTCCTCTTCCCTAGATAACGTGGCGCAGGCTCTACAGCGCCTGCTTAATGCTCATGACGACTGCGAACCATTGGAACATGACTGCATGGACACCATTGTTCATGACACCAGCATTAGATCCGACTTAATGTCTACTCCTCTCTCCACAGGTCTCTCCCTGTTTGTAGCCGGGTCATGCTCGAAACCCTCCGACGGAGTGTTCCTCTGCGGCTACGCAGTATGTTCCTTACGGACCAAGTTTTGGAAGCGTACTCGCTTCCCTTTAATTCCGCTCAAGCAGCAGAGTTATATGCGCTCACTCGGGCATGCACTCTCGCTTCCGACCAGGATGTTACTATATACACTGACTCTCGTTACGCTTTTGGGGTGGCGCATGATTTCGGCTGTATCTGGCAATCTCGTGGTTTCACTGCTGCTGACGGTAAGCCCATTTCACATTCCACCTTAGTCCAGGATCTTATTGTGTCCTGCAATCTCCCGCTCCGTTTAGCGATCGTAAAGACCCGTGGTCATTCCTCTGACCACACTGATGAGGCACGAGGTAACTCTTTGGCTGACCGCGCAGCTAAACAGGCTGCCTCGCTCGGCTCCATGCCGCCGTTCCTGCAGCCCGCGCTGGTGTCAACCTCACACATGCTTAGCGCCCTCCTCCCTGACTTGGATCTGAAATCCCTTCAGTCCTCGGCGTCCACAGAAGACACTGATTTTTGGTCCTCGCAGGGCTCTCAGCCCTCGGGTGACGGCATTCTACTCGATTCGACCGGTCGCTTATGTCTGCCCACGCACTGCCTTCCTTTCCTCGTCCGCGAGTTTCACGGGCCTACACATCGCGGTCGAAGAGGGGTGGTGACAGATATGGAAAAAGATTTTTGTATACGACAACTAGCCTCTACGGTGCACAGCATTCTGGACAAATGCCTGATTTGTGCACAGAACAATGTGTCCAAACCACATGCATCACATCAGCATCTGCCGAAACCAGATACTCCCTTCCAGGAGTGGCAGATAGACTTTACCCACATGCCCCGGCAGGGCCCCTTTAAATATCTATTGGTTATCGTGGATAAATTTTCCGATGGGTTGAAGCTTTCCCGTGTGGGAACGAAACGCCTGAGTAGTGGTTCAAAAGTTATCACAGGAAATTATTCCCAGATATGGCCTCCCGTTGGGTATTGATTCGGACAAAGGCACACCATTCACCTCAAAAGTCACTCAACTGTTGGCACAAGAGCTAGAGATCAATTGGCGTTTCCATGTCCCATATCACCCTCAGTCCTCCGGAATCATGGAACAAACAAACAGAACCATTAAAGGGAAATTACGAAAAGCAATGCACGCCACCGGATCCAGGAATTGGGTTTCGGTGCTGCCTGTGGTCCTAGCAGATCTGCGGATGACCTCGCAGGTGGCCTTAGGGAATCTATCCCCTTATGAAGTGGTAATGGGGAGACCCTTTCCTGCTCCTTGGAGGAAGGGAAAACAGGCTTTGGGGACGGAAGATTTAGATATACACATGAGCGAGTATGCCGTGGGCCTTGTTAAGGTCCTAAACGACTATTGGGAACGCACTAATCAGAATACTTCGGTCCCGGCCGATGCAAGCACTCATGCCTTCAAGGTAGGAGACAAGGTGCTGGTCAAGAAATTTGTGAAACTAAATTCCTCTTTGGGAGACACACCTTACAGTGAGCCCACGGAGATACTCGCTGTAACTCGTGCACTGCACTAACTGACCTCTTTCCACAGTGGATCCATGCTACCAGACTGAAGAAAAGCCCGCAATGAAGTATTGTATTGTTTGTTTTTGTGTGACCATGATGTTGTCTATCTTTATTACCTCTGTTCCAGGTCTTAAGACATATATCACCTAAGAGGGGAGAAGTGTTTTCTAACGGATTCGGCTCAACATAAGCTTACGAGTACCACCTTTACACCCTCTCGTACTGGGAACGGATAACCAAAAAATATCCTGTGTTATGTATACCCTCCATGTTCTGCTCTTGCTCGGGCTGATGTGCTCAGCCCCGGGTCTTTGTACATATTACAGTCATCTTGAAAATAACATGTTCTGGCAGTATTTGAATTTTACTGTGAAACGTGATGTAACTTTAGAAGAATGTATTGTTTGCTCTCTGTTTCCCCATGTTGGAGGAACCCCATACGTATATACCCCTTCTAGGGACAATTACACCATCATCAACTCGACGTGGGTCCGGGGCGAGTGGGGAACTTATAATCAGTCAGAAATCTTTCTACAACACCACCCAGATCCAAATTCAGGCTTCTCAGTACATTGGGACTTAAGAATGCAGTACCCCATATGTTTTTGGCGATATGATGGTAACGGTACAGAACAAGACCGGGAAGCCTCGAACGACTGTTCCGTGGACACGGACGGCACCGAAAAATGCGTAAGATTACCTAATAGTCAAACATCGCACTGGATACAGGGACTAGATCCGCGCAGGTGTAATTCCACGATAAACCTCAGAAATGATAATGCAGGAAGAATGGTGTTTAATCTAGAGCGGCCCATATGGATCCCAGATTGGTATTGGGACTGCGGTAATGGTCAACTGTGGTTGTACCTCCCGAAGTTACAAAGAGGTAGGTGCGCGCTCGTCCGGATCGAAACGTCCCTCACCCTTTTCTCTAAACAGTTTCCTTCCTTACTCCGACGTAAGCGATCTACATCAGCCCTCGGTGACCTCGAGGTGCCGGAAGAACATCAGTTGGTAAGTGAGGGTACGAGATTTGCAGAGATCTTATTCCCGAACTTTGGAGTAGGGAATGTTCGTCGCCAGTTAAACAAAGTGCATTATAGGCTTGCCCTGTTCGTAAATAACACTATTCTCGCAGTCGACGGGATTAACCAGGAATTGACGGCCCTGAGGCTTATGGCTACCCTGAACCGTATGGCGCTCGATGCACTGCTCGCGAAGGAAGGGGGGGTATGCGTTCTTATAGGTGAACACTGCTGTACCTATATTCCACCGAACGATTCACCTGGGGGAATATATCTCAAGCCCTGCACAAAATGCGTGTAGCAGCCCAATTGCGACACGACGAAAGTCCAAATTACGGCTGGGGATTCCTCCATTCCCTTTTTGGTATGTTCACTCCATATTTAACCATGCTTGTGCCTGTATGCATTTGTCTGCTGTTGGTGTGTGTGTTCGGACCTTGCATCCTTAGGTGTCTGCTGAATCGTGTGTGGGCCCTGATGGACGCTTTCAGTGGACCAAAGTATACGCAACTGGACGCGCAGTCCGACGGCACCTCTTACCCTTCGTCCCGGGTGTAGTGAGGGGTCGGGATCTTGAGGGGACCTGAGTATCTCGAGGCAGTGGGCGAAGGGCGTCGTAGCTCAAGCTGCCCTTCAAGCACAGGCCCCGATCAACCGCGGTCCCTGGTCTCCTGAAAGATCCCGACCTTCGACACCCGCTGAACCTTTGTGTATTCTGCAACGAATGATTTATACTTCATGAACATTAAAGTATAAAAGAGGGGAACTGTTAGAATATATCTCTGACCTAATACGTACATGTTTATTGAACCATGAAGCAAGAAGTTCTCCTTATCCTGTTGTGCCCCGATGTCCTAAGATGTGTAAAACATCAACCAGACCTAACTAGATGTTCAAGGCTGTCCCTCTTTTATCACCACCTACCTACGTACGAATGCAAACAGTTACGTAAATAACATGATATGGTGATATTTACACATACATACACATACACACACACACCTATACACCCACACATACACACATACATACACATACCCACACATACATACACACATACACACACACACATACCCACACATACACACACATACACACACACACACATACACACACACACACACACCCACCCTATGCTATGACGAATGTACTTTGACCAAGGACATATGACTCTGTGATTATCTGCTTGCAAACACAAAGAAACTGCATAAAAAGCTTATGCTCAGAAGCACACTCTGAGCAGTTGATGAATAAACCAGATTGATTTTACTCGTGTGGTTTGTGGTCTTCTGTTCCCGGAGTACTATTAGACGTTGAGATACAGGAATCCAGATCGTGCAGGTTTACATGAGAGCTTCTACAGAGAGAGTTCTCACAGTGAGTTTACCTGAAGTGTGTCAACTGAGCTGCTGCCTTAACACGTGGAGAAGATTCTGGAGTCATGAATGTCTGTATTTTTCTTACAGGATCCTGATTCTTTACACCTTTTAGAATGAAACCAAAGTCCAGAAAGTGCTCTTTAGGAAAATCTTCACAGACTCCTGCTGCTTCTGGATCAAAGGTAAAGTTTTAAATTCCGATCTTATATATGTATATTCAACCAGGAGCAAACTTCCTCAGTTTCCAGATTACAGTATTAATAAAGAATTGATACACCCTGATCTAAATACATCTTGATAACAAGGGACAGAAACACGCTGATGACATTGCAGCCTACTCTTTACGAAAGTCAGCAATGGTTCTTTTACATGAACCTCTCACCATAGACAGTGACAGACATGGCCCGCCTTTGATAACCTAGTTAGCTGCACTGGGTGGGGGGGACAGTGACAACCTCGTGGAGAATGGGACTTTGGATCAGCGATCCAGCGCCCTATACCACTAGACCACCACTGCCCCCCATTTTATTTATATATATATATTACACATATACACATCTATTATACCTAAATGATATTTAACTATTTTGTTAATAGCTGAAAGTGTACACTTTAATCGCATCTTGATTTCATCATTTCTTCACGTGGGTGTATACAGAGGTAAAAATAACAAACAAACAAAAAAGGCACTGTTCATATTCTTAGGAACTGAAACAGTAATATTAATTAATGAATTAAAGCCAATCATGGGCATCTGTGAGCTTGTACAAGGGGGTGGATAGAGCTTTCCCTCAGAGCGTGTTTGACTGTACCCAAATACCCATGCCACACAGTGGCTGGCATCACATCTCACGGAAGGGGCATGTACATGCTTTCTCCCCTGCCTGATTGGTGGTGGTCATGTGATGGGGAAAGCAATACCTGATGGGTGGGAAATGGATATGGTAGAAAAATCAAGTCAAATAAATCAATCGAGACACGAAATGTAAAATCATTTGTTGTGTATCTTGAATCACTTTCTTGTGTTTTAACAGAAGCACTGCTGTCCAGAATGCGGAAAGAATTTCACTCGGCCGAGTCATCTCAAAATGCACCAGTATGTCCACACTGGAGAGAAGCCACATTACTGTGGAACGTGTGGGAAGGGTTTTACGACAAATACTATCCTGAAAAGACACCAACATGTCCACACAGGAGAGAAACCATTTGTCTGTTCGCTGTGTGGGAAAAGTTTTCGCCAAAAGATTAATCTCCAAATACACGAGCGCATCCACACAGGACAGAGGCCGTATCACTGTGGGCAGTGCGAAAAGACTTTTACTGACCGTCGTACCCTCTTACAGCACGAGCGCATCCACACAGGACAGAGGCCGTATCACTGTGGGCAGTGCGAAAAGACTTTTACTGCACGTCGTACCCTCTTACAACACGAGCGCATCCACACAGGAGAGAAGCCACATTGCTGTGGGTATTGTGGGAGGTGTTTCGTTCGTAGAAGTGCTCTTCAAGAGCATGAGCGCATCCATACAGGACACAAACCGTATTACTGCTCACAGTGCGACAAGAGTTACGTTTCTCAGACAGGTCTTCGAGAGCATGAGCGTATACACTCAGGATTCGGGCCCTATCCCTGTGGATACTGTTCCAAGACTTTCACCTCTCAAAGTCATCGCCGGATACACGAGCGAGTCCACACAGGAGAGAAGCTGCATATTTGTTCCCAGTGTGGAAAGGGTTTTACCCAACTATTTGCTCTCCAACTACACCAGCGGGTCCACACAGGAGAGAGGCCGTATCATTGTGAACACTGCGGGAAAAACTTTAACTGTAAAATATATCTGCGACAGCATAAACGTACCCACACAGGAGAGAAGCTGTATTACTGTGAACACTGTGGGAGGAGTTTTACATTCATCAGTAACCTCCGACAACATAGACATATCCACACAGGAAAGAAACCGCATCACTGTGAAACGTGTGGAAAGAATTTTACTCGTCCTGACCATCTCATACGACACCAGCGCGTTCACACAGGAGAGAAGCCGTTTCACTGTGAACAGTGTGGGAAGAGTTTTACTATTAAACATTCGCTTCAAAAGCATCAATGTGCCAACACATGAGAGAAACCGCGTAGAAGTGATGCCAAGATGGGAGAAGTTTTAGCGGCCCGACTGCCTTCTGCAGACACAACCATTGTTTGAATGAAAATTTGTGAACTTTCAATAATTTTTATAACGTAAATGTGACATCATTTCTCGCAGTCCTAAAAGTGGATAAAGACAACCCGTTAAATAAACGAGACAAAATATTTTTCTTGGTCATTTATTTATTGCATAAAATTATGCAATATTACGTATCTGTAAGTGAAGTATGTGAACCGCTAAGATTAGTGGGTAATTTGAAAGTAAAATTAGTCAGGTGATTTCCGTCAGTGGGATGACAGTCAGGTGTGAGTGGGTACCCTGTTTAATTTAAAGAACACGGATCTATCAGTCAGCATGTATGCGGAAGTTATGGATCATGGCATGAACAGGACCTCGAAAAAATGGCTGTCGATGCTAATCAGGTTAGAAAAGGGGGGGCATGAAATGTGTTTTTTTTTTTTTTTTTTTTCTCTTCCCTTTCTCCCTTCCTCGAGGGGGCGTCACAGAAAATAATTGAGAAGCACTGCACAAGGCGTTCTCGGAGCGCTGAGGAATACACACGGAAGAATACGAGGCTAATCGGCCCGGAAAAGCCCTTTCCCCAACAGAGCTCGTAAATCAAAAATTTTCTCGTTGGCTGGTGCAGATTTTTGGTGGGATCGAAGTTTGTATCATGGAAAATTTATAAGGGACACTCATATGTCAAGGTACCACTGTACTCTCCATAAGGAACATTATTGCTTGTCTGCAGTTTTCCTGAAGATCACATGGACAAAATGCTACTGGAAAAGTGTCTTGTGAACAGGTGAGACCAAAATGCAACTTTTGGTTTGAATGAACAGCATTATGTTCCAAAAGGAACTGAAAACACTGAATTCCATCAGAAGACCTTGTCCAATCTGTGAAACATGGTAGTGGTATCATGGTTTGGATCTGTTTTTGCTACGTTTGGGCCAGGATGGCTTGCCATCATTGTAACAATGAATTCATCAAAAGATGCTAAAGGAAAATCTACGTGAACTGGATCCTCAGAGAAAGTGGGTCGTGTAGCAATACAATGACTGAGCACACAAGTCACGCTACCCAAGTTCGGTTAAAGAAAAATGAAGTTAATGTTTTGCAACATCGCGTATGAAAATCTGGTGGCGTTTTAGGTCATACTTCTGCAAATATGCATAAGATTCTTAATGGTTCCCAAATTTTTAAGCACCACCATAATGTAATATTTTGCTGGACAATTTTTAACTGTGATGATTGCAGTCGTGGGGAGGCTGGCACCCATCCCAGCCAACTCCGTGCGAAGGTTGAGTACACCCTATACAGCTCACCAGGAAATCGCATGGCAGAAACATGCTGACGGCTTTGCAGCTACTCTTGTCGAAAGTCAGCAATCCTTTGATACTTTTACATGTATCACTTGATAGACAGTGAGAGACATGGCCGGCCTTTGATAACCCAGTTAGCTGCACTGGGAGAACAGTGACAACCTGTTTAGAGTGGGGCTTGAACCCCCAACCTGAGGATCAGTGATCCAGCACCTTGACCACCAGGCCACCACTGCCCCAATTATATTATTGTTAATAATAATAATCATAATTATTAAATATATTAATAATTGTGGGTGAAAATAACAATTTGTATGTTGTATTAATTCTTTGTGTGAATGCACCTCAAGACTTTAATTGAAAGGTGTCCGTTGAACGATGTTTGCATCTTGTCTGCGAATGGACGAACTTTGAGCCTCCATCGCCTTTAGCTACCAAATCCACACAGTGTGTGTTTAGGGAGACATGTAGATTTAACTGTGTTTAAACCTTAAATTCAGGTGAAGTGTAAACATGATGGGCGTTGTGTTCTTGTAGCTGTTCCGTCACCGTGATCTGATCATGATTATAATTAGTACATGGACTAAGACTTTAATGAAGGAAATTGGTAAGTCAACTGGAATAATGCCTCAGACGACCTATTATCACCCTCTACACTACAGCATGTTTAATTTAGCTACTGTACACAATAACAAGTGTACAGCTGTTGTAATTGTTATTAGGAAATAACGGTGTTACGTTAACAGATCGGTGTCTTCTTTTCTTTTCAGCTTTTCCCTTCAGGGGTCGCCACAGCGAATTATCTGCCTCCATCTCACCCTATCCTCTGCATCTTCTCTTACACCAGCTGCCTTCATGTCCTCCTTCACCACATCCATGAATCGTCTCTTTGGTCTTCCTCTAGGCCTTCTGCCTGGTGGTAGTTCCAGCCTCAGCATCCTATTACCAATATACTCACTATCCCTCCTCTCTACATGTCCAAACCATCTAAATCTAGCCTCTCTGACTTTGTCTCCAAAACATCTTACATGTGCTGTCTCTCTGATGTGCTCATTCATGATCCTATCCATCCTCGTTACTCCCAAAGAGAACCTCAACATTTTCATCTCTGCTACCTCCAGCTCTGCCTCCTGTCTTTTCCCCAAGGCCACTCACTGTTTCTAAACCATACAACATCGCTGGCCTCAACACCGTCTTGTACACCTTTCCTTTCATTTTTGCTTATACTCTATCGCACATCACAGCGGACACTTTTCTCCAACCATTCCAACCTGCCTGCACACGCTTCTTCACCTCTTTTCCACACTCTCCATTGCTCTGGATTGTTGAGCCCAAGTACTTAAAATCCTCCACCTTCTTTATCTCTGCTCCCTGTACCATCACCGTTTCTCCTGGGTCCTTCTCATTCACACACATGTATTCTGTCTTCCTGAGGCTAACCTTCATTCCTCTCCTTTCCAGGGCATACCGCCACCTCTCTAGATTTTCCTGCACTTGTTCTCTGCTCTCACTACAGATCACAGTGTCATCTGCAAACATCATAGTCCATGGGGATTCTTGCTTAACCTCGTCTGTCAGCCTGTCCATCACCATTGCAAACAAGAAGGGGCTCAGCGCTGATCCTTGATGCAGTCCCACCTCCACCTTGAATTTGTCGGTCATGCCGACAGCACACCTCACCACTGTCTTACATCTCTCATACATGTTCTGCACCACTCTAACATACTTCTCTGCCACTCCAGACTTCCTCATGCAATACCACAGTTCCTCTCTCGGCACCCTGTCATATGCTTTCTCCAGATCCACAAAGGCACAATGCAGCTCCCTCTGACCTTCTCTGTACTTCTCTATTAACATCCTCAAAGCAAACGCTGCATCTGTGGTGCTCTTTCTTGGCATGAAACCAAACTGTTGTTCACAAATGCTTGATCTCTGCCCTTAGTCTAGCTTCCACTATTCTTTCCCATAACTTCATCGTATGGCTCATCAACTTTATCCCTCTGTAGTTGCCACAACTCTGCACGTCTCCCTTGTTCTTAAAAATGGGCGCAAACACACTTCTCCTCCATTCCTCCGGAATCCTCTCACTCTCTAAGACCTTGTTGAATGTTCTTGTCAGAAAATCTACTGCTACCTCGCCTAGACACTTCCATACCTCCACAGGTATACCATCGGGACCAACTGCCTTTCCACTGGTCATCCTCTTCACTGCCCTCCTCAGTTCACCCTTACTAATCTTTGCTATTTCCTGGTCCTCCAACGGTCATCTCTTCTACTTTTTTTTTTGTCTCATTTTCCTCATTCATCAGCTCTTCAAAGTACTCTTTCCATCATCCCAGCACACTTCTGTCGTCGGTCAATACATTTCCCTTTCTGTCCTTTGTCAATCTAACTTGCTGCACGCCCTTCCCATTTCTATCTCTCTGCTGTGCCAACCTGCACAGATCATTTTCTTCCTCCTTACTGTCCAACATAGCATACAAGTCATCATACGCGCTCTGTTTATTTGCCACCGCTACTTTCGCCTTACGCTGTGTCTCCCTGTACTCCTGTTTACTCTCTTCGGTCCTCTCAATGTCCCACTTCTTCGCTAACCTCTTCCTTTGTACACACTCCTGCACTTCCTCATTCCACCACCAAGTCTCCTTATCTACTCTCCTTCCAGATGGCACACCAAGAACTCTCCTACCTGTGTCCCTGATCACATTTGCTGTGGTTGTCCAGTCATATGGAAGCACTTCCTGACCACGCAAAGCCTGTTTCAACTCCTCCTTGAAGACAACATGACACTCTTCCATTTTCAGCTTCCACCACTTTGTCTTCTGCTCTGCCTTTGCCTTCTTCACCTTCCTCACCATCAGTGTCATTCTGCACACCACCATCCATGCTGTTTGGCAACACTCTCACCCACTACTACTTTGCAGCCACTGACTTCCTTCAAATTACATCGCCTACACAAGATGTAGTCTACCTGTGTGCTCCTACCTCCGCTTTTTTAAGTCACCCTATGCTTCTGTTTCTCCTTGAAGAAAGTATTTACCACAGCCATTTCCATCCTTTTGCAAAATCTACCAACATCCGTCCTTCTGTGTTCCTGTGCTGGATACCAAACCTGCCCATCACTTCCTCCTCCCCTCTGTTTTCTGCACCAACATGTCCATTGAAGTCTGCACCAATCACCACTCTTTCACCTCTGGGGTACTCTGCATCACTTCATCTAAGTCACTCCAGAATCTCTCCTTCTCTTCTGGCTCACATCCTGCCTGTGGGGCATAAGCACTAACAACATTGACCATCACGCCTTCAATTTCTAACTTGAGAATCATCACTCTGTCTGACACTCTTTTCACTTCTAGAACATTCCTGACCAACCCCTCCTTCAAGATGACTCCTACTCCATTTCTCTTCCCAGCCACACCATTATAAAATAGCTTAAACCCTGCTCCCAAGCTTCTAGCCTTGCTACCTTTCCACCTTGTCTCCTGAACACACAGTATGTCCACCTTCCTCCTCTGCATCATGTCAGCCAGTTCTCTACCTTTTAGTGTCATAGTTCCAACATTCAAAGTCCCGACTTTCAGTCCTCGACTCATGCCTTTCCTCTTCTTTCTCTGCCTACGGACACACCTTCCACCTCTCCTTCTTCGATGTCTTTGACCGGCAGTAGTCCAATTTCCACCAGCACCCTGTTTAACAGCACTGATGGCGGTCGTTGTTAACCCGGGCCTCGACCGATCCGGTATGAAATTTTTTGTTGTGATTTGCATATTTTATTTTGGCATTTGTTTTACGCCGGATGCCCTTCCTGACGCAACCCTCTGCATTTATCCGCGCTTGGGACCGGCGTGTGGGAGAAACACTAGCTTGTGCCCCTTCCTCACAGCTGCATTAAACAGTGAAATGATTGAACCTGCAAAATACTATAATAACAATTCATTTATTTTCTCAGTCTCTTTATCCTATTTGGGGTCACAGGGAGGCTGGTGCCTGCCTCAGCTAACTCTGGGTGAAGGTGTGATACACTGTGAACAGCTCATCAGTCCATTGCAGGGCGAATAATAATAACACCAACAATATTCATTGACTGTAACTGAGTTAACCATGCATTCAACCTTGATGCGTTCAGTTTGCAAACCGATTCATAGACAACAGATGTGAATACTGTAATAATGTAGATGTTACTGAATAATGTTTTGTTGTGCAATATTTATGTTCAAATTTCCACCTGAGACAGCAAAAATCAACAGTTTACTGTATATTACCAACATTAATAACCTGCTGTCACTGGTAACACTCGTGAAGCCATTATAGAAACAAAATCCAAATTTGTAGAGCGAGTGTTTTGCTCTCACCCAGTGCTTCTCAAATAGTGGGGGTGCGGTGTGATGCCGGGGGAGCGCGTATGACCCTGGGGCGTATGACCCTAATTTTCTGGAGTTGTGTTTGAGAATTAAGTGTAATTGCACTTCCACTCCAGTGGCTGGCAGTGGCGCTCTCATTGTCGCGCTATTGCTGGTAGAGGTTACAGCGACATCTAGAGGCTAAGGCAGTTGCTGGGGTGGACAGGAGAGCATTGGGTGCCGAATAGTGCTGACTGGAAAGAAACAACATGGAAAATTTTCTAACAGGAACGAAAAGAAAGGCGGAGAGAGATGGAAGCATTAATACATAAATAAATTGAATGAGCATAAGGATTTTTTTTTTAATTTCAGGCACCTGGTGCACTTTAAATCTTCTGTTACAGATTTAAAAACACTGCTTATGAAGTTTTTCTTTATTGTAAGTTGAACTATATTTCTTTATTTGTTTTTATTGTTAATAAAGATACAATGTTATGCAGAGGTGTATTCGACAAATACAGTACTGTAATACTATCGTCGCTCCCGGTGGGGCATGAAATGTTTTTTTCTTCCTAGAGGGGGCGCCACAGAAAACAATTCA
This sequence comes from Plotosus lineatus, assembly GCA_024760905.1. Taxonomy (NCBI): domain Eukaryota; kingdom Metazoa; phylum Chordata; class Actinopteri; order Siluriformes; family Plotosidae; genus Plotosus; species Plotosus lineatus. Next base: position 33,501,520 of record CM045745.1, on the reverse strand, counting down.
GAAGCACTGTCCTAACCTCGAATGGTGTTCTCTTATATACAGTTAGCTAATACCCATCTTAAACTAAATACATAATATAGTTACTTCTCGTGTAGGTAGTATGTATAAAATGTGGACGTTTATGTATTTAGCAACTCGGAGTAATTTTAAACTTGGTAGGAAGGTTGAACTCGAACTATGGATGCTAACTGTGTTAGCAATGCTTGGCTCGCTGTGGTAAACATAAGCGGGTTTCGCGCCTTAATCCCAGCATGCTCCACGGTTCGTCAAATTACGTCATTTCTGGCAACGGCGAATTTTTAACTTCCGGGCTATGGAGAAAACGTCTACAGATACAGAGTAAAACCCCTTCAGTTCATTATGTGCACCCTGTGACCCTGCAGTGAGATCTTGCCAATGTGTTGCTGAATAGTCACTGGAACGTTTATATCTGCTTCGGCTGCTGATGTGCAGCATATTTTTAAACAGTGGAACAATACGTGATGTTAGCAGTTAAACTTAACTCTGTATATCAGCATTCAAGGTGAGTTTACCTGAAGTGTGTCAACTGAGCTGCTGCCTTAACACGTGGAGAAGATTCTGGAGTCATGAATGTCTGTATTTTTCTTACAGGATCCTGATTCTTTACACCTTTTTATAATGAAACCAAAGTCCAGAAAGTGCTCTTTAGGAAAATCTTCACAGACTCCTGCTGCTTCTGGATCAAAGGTAAAGTTTTAAATTCCGATCTTGTATATGTATATTCAACCAGGAGCAAACTTCCTCAGTTTCCAGATTACAGTATTAATAAAGAATTGATACACCCTGATCTAAATACATCTTGATAACAAGGGACAGAAACACGCTGATGACATTGCAGCCTACTCTTTACGAAAGTCAGCAATGGTTCTTTTACATGAACCTCTCACCATAGACAGTGACAGACATGGCCCGCCTTTGATAACCCAGTTAGCTGCACTGGGGGGGGGGACAGTGACAACCTCGTGGAGAATGGGGTCAGCGATCCAGCTCCCTATACCACTAGACCACCACTGCCCCCCATTTTATATATATATATATATATATTACACATATACACATCTATTATACCTAAATGATATTTAACTATTTTGTTAATAGCTGAAAGTGTACACTTTAATCGCATCTTGATTTCATCATTTCTTCACGTGGGTGTATACAGAGGTAAAAATAACAAACAAACAAAAAAGGCACTGTTCATATACTTAGGAACTGAAACAGTAATATTAATTAATGAATTAAAGCCAATCATGGGCGTCTGTGAGCTTGTACAAGGGGGTGGATAGAGCTTTCCCTCAGAGCGTGTTTGACTGTACCCAAATACCCATGCCACACAGTGGCTGGCATCGCATCTCACGGAAGGGGCATGTACATGCTTTCTCCCCTGCCTGATTGGTGGTGGTCATGTGATGGGGAAAGCAATACCTGATGGGTGGGAAATGGATATGGTAGAAAAATCAAGTCAAATAAATCAATCGAGACACGAAATGTAAAATCATTTGTTGTGTATCTTGAATCACTTTCTTGTGTTTTAACAGAAGCACTGCTGTCCAGAATGCGGAAAGAATTTCACTCGGCCGAGTCATCTCAAAAAGCACCAGTATGTCCACACTGGAGAGAAGCCACATCACTGTGGAACATGTGGGAAGGGTTTTACGACAAATAGTCTCCTGAAAAGACACCAACATGTCCACACAGGAGAGAAACCATTTGTCTGTTCGCTGTGTGGGAAAAGTTTTCGCCGAAAGTTTAATCTCCAAGCACACGAGCGCATCCACACAGGACAGAGGCCGTATCACTGTGGGCAGTGCGAAAAGACCTTTACTGAACGTTGTACCCTCTTACAGCACGAGCGCATCCACACAGGAGAGAAGCCACATTGCTGTGGGTATTGTGGGAGGTGTTTCGTTCGTAGAAGTGCTCTCCAACAGCATGAGCGCATCCATACAGGACACAAACCGTATTACTGCTCACAGTGCGACAAGAGTTACGTTTCTCAGACAGGTCTTCGAGTGCATGAGCGTATACACTCAGGATTCAGGCCCTATCCCTGTGGATACTGTTCCAAGACTTTCACCTCTCAAAGTCATCGCCGGATACACGAGCGAGTCCACACAGGAGAGAGGCCGTATTATTGTGACCAGTGTGGGAAGAGTTTTACCACAAGTTGTAATCTCCGAGAGCACCAGCGCATCCACACAGGAGAGAAGCCACATATTTGTTCCCAGTGTGGAAAGGGTTTTACCCAACTATTTGCTCTCCAACTACACCAGCGTGTTCACACAGGAGAGAAACCGTATCGCTGTGAACAGTGTAGGAAGAGTTTTAGTCGAGAGACGGCTCTTTTACTGCACAAGCGGGTCCACACAGGAGAGAGGCCGTATCATTGTGAACACTGCGGGAAAAACTTTAACTGTAAAATATATCTGCGACAGCATAAACGTACCCACACAGGAGAGAAGCTGTATTACTGTGAACACTGTGGGAGGAGTTTTACATTCATCAGTAACCTCCGACAACATAGACATATCCACACAGGAAAGAAACCGCATCACTGTGAAACGTGTGGAAAGAATTTTATTCGTCATTATCATCTCATACAACACCAGCGCGTTCACACAGGAGAGAAGCCGTTTCACTGTGAACAGTGTGGGAAGAGTTTTACTGTTAAACGTTCGCTTCAAAAGCATCAATGTGCCAACACATGAGAGAAACCGCGTAGAAGTGATGCCAAGATGGGAGAAATTTTAGCGGCCTGACTGCCTTCCGCAGACACAACCATTGTTTGAATGAAAATTTGTGAACTTTCAATAATTTTTATAACGTAAATGTGACATCATTTCTCGCAGTCCTAAAAGTGGATAAAGACAACCCGTTAAATAAACGAGACAAAATATTTTTCTTGGTCATTTATTTATTGCATAAAATTATCCAATATTACGTATCTGTAAGTGAAGTATGTGAACCGCTAAGATTAGCGGGTAATTTGAAAGTAAAATTAGTCAGGTGATTTCCGTCAGTGGGATGACAGTCAGGTGTGAGTGGGTACCCTGTTTAATTTAAAGAACACGGATCTATCAGTCAGCATGTATGCGGAAGTTATGGATCATGGCATGAACAGGACCTCGAAAAAATGGCTGTCGATGCTAATCAGGTTAGAAAAGGGGGGGCATGAAATGTGGTTTTTTGTTTTTGTTTTTACACGCGGAAGAATACGAGGCTAATCGGCCCAGAAAAGCCATTTCCCCAACAGAGCTCGTAAATCAAAAATTTTCTCGTTGGATGGTGCAGATTTTTGGTGGGATCGAAGTTTGTATCATGGAAAATTTATAAGGGACACTCGTATGTCAAGGTACCACTGTACTCTCCATAAGGAACATTATTGCTTGTCTGCAGTTTTCCTGAAGATCACATGGACAAAATGCTACTGGAAAAGTGTCTTGTGAACAGGTGAGACCAAAATGCAACTTTTGGTTTGAATGAACAGCATTATGTTCCAAAAGGAACTGAAAACACTGAATTCCATCAGAAGACCTTGTCCAATCTGTGAAACATGGTAGTGGTATCATGGTTTGGATCTGTTTTTGCTACGTTTGGGCCAGGATGGCTTGCCATCATTGTAACAATGAATTCATCAAAAAATGCTAAAGGAAAATCTGTACGTGAACTGGATCCTCGGGGAAAGTGGGTCGTGTAGCAATACAATGACTGAGCACACAAGTCACGCTACCCAAGTTCGGTTAAAGAAAAATGAAGTTAATGTTTTGCAACATCGCGTATGAAAATCTGGTGGTGTTTTAGGTCATACTTCTGCAAATATGCATAAGATTCTTAATGGTTCCCAAATTTTTAAGCACCACCATAATGTAATATTTTGCTGGACAATTTTTAACTGTGATGATTGCAACATAACATTATTTACAGAAAGGGGTTTTCAGCGTTGCAGCAATGTCTTTTCTGTGTTTGAAATCCTTTCACAATGTACAGGTATTTTCATTTGTTTCCCTATGGAAAAGCACAAAGTGTTCTCATGAGTATTGTATCCAAGATGTCGTTCCCCTTTTCTCGAGAAACTGTTACCAAATGGTCCACACATTTGTTCTTGTAATCAGCTCCTTGCATCTACTTTGTATCCTGTTTTGCCAGCTGTTCTTTTATTGTTAAAGCGCAGGAAACATTTGCTCACAGCTTGGGCAGGACAATGATTTTATAGTTTTATGACCCCCCACCCGTAAACACTGTAACCCACCTCGAATGGTATAAATACTTTGTTTACCTCTATATGATTCAGTGAGCTTGTGAATAAAGAATGTGACTTTATTGTAGTCTTCACTCTTTATTGCAAGCCGCCCCAGAGCTTTGGGTGACACAGACGACTGATCTGTGAGACGACTATACCTCGCTCAGGGTCAGCGAGAGAAAGAACTAGACAATGAAGAGAAGTTCCAACATTTCCATTCATAATTTGGTTCATTTTTCACTGAAAGCTTGAACTAATGATGGGAAAATTTAACTACTCCATTAAATCTTCTCTTTCAACAGGGTTAAAGTCTTGACTGTGTGGTGTCAGTGTGTGAATACTTAGTGAACTGTTGTCTTTACTTTTCCCAGAATCACTAATCTAACTCGGATTTCCCGCATAATCTCTCCGCTGATATAGTACAGGACAATACTTATCAGCACAAGTTGGAAAGACGATCTTGTCTCCTGAGCGAGTATAAAATGGATTATAAACAACCATGTTTAATTATTGAAAACCTCTTCCAGGTAATTATGAAGTGATCTGATGTTGAATGAACCACTCATTGAGGAAGATAATAAAAACATGCAATATAACATCATGAGGGCAGAGGTTCCTGCTACTATTATTGGTTTATACTATTATATTACTGCTACTAAAACAATTTGAAAGCACAGAAAATATTATTACTACTACTACTATGTACTATTATTATTTATAGTAGTAATAAAATAGATTATTCATTGTTAATATTAATTATTGTGAATACAATATTTTAATTATATAATTGTTCATTGTTTATTTTCTGTAACCGCTTAATCCTAATTTGAGTCGTGGGGAGGCTGGCACCCATCCCAGCCAACTCCGTGCGAAGGTTGAGTACACCCTATACAGCTCACCAGGAAATCGCATGGCAGAAACATGCTGACGGCTTTGCAGCTACTCTTGTCGAAAGTCAGCAATCCTTTGATACTTTTACATGTATCACTTGATAGACAGTGAGAGACATGGCCGGCCTTTGATAACCCAGTTAGCTGCACTGGGAGAACAGTGACAACCTGTTTAGAGTGGGGCTTGAACCCCCAACCTTAGGATCAGTGATCCAGCACCTTGACCACCAGGCCACCACTGCCCCAATTATATTATTGTTAATAATAATAATCATAATTATTAAATATATTAATAATTGTGGGTGAAAATAACAATTTGTATGTTGTATTAATCCTTTGTGTGAATGCACCTTAAGACTTTAATTGAAAGGTGTCCGTTGAACGATGTTTGCATCTTGTCTGCGAATGGACGAACTCCGAGCCTCCATCGCCTTTAGCTACCAAATCCACACCGTGTGTGTTTAGGGAGACATGTAGATTTAACTGTGTTTAAACCTTAAATTCAGGTGAAGTGTAAACATGATGGGCGTTGTGTTCTTGTAGCTGTTCCGTCACCGTGATCTGATCATGATTATAATTAGTACATGGACTAAGACTTTAATGAAGGAAATTGGTAAGTCAACTGGAATAATGCCTCAGACGACCTATTATCACCCTCTACACTACAGCATGTTTAATTTAGCTACTGTACACAATAACAAGTGTACAGCTGTTGTAATTGTTATTAGGAAATAACAGTGTTACGTTAACAGATCGGTGTCTTCTTTTCTTTTCGGCTTTTCCCTTGAGGGGTCGCCACAGCGAATTATCTGCCTCCATCTCACCCTATCCTCTGCATCTTCTCTTACACCAGCTGCCTTCATGTCCTCCTTCACCACATCCATGAATCGTCTCTTTGGTCTTCCTCTAGGCCTTCTGCCTGGTGGTAGTTCCAGCCTCAGCATCCTATTACCAATATACTCACTATCCCTCCTCTCTACATGTCCAAACCATCTCAATCTAGCCTCTCTGACTTTGTCTCCAAAACATCTTACATGTGCTGTCTCTCTGATGTGCTCATTCATGATCCTATCCATCCTCGTTACTCCCAAAGAGAACCTCAACATTTTCATCTCTGCTACCTCCGGCTCTGCCTCCTGTCTTTTCCCCAGGGCCACTGTTTCTAAACCATACAACATCGCTGGCCTCAACACCGTCTTGTACACTTTTCCTTTCATTTTTGCTGATAACTTCCCATCACACATCACAGCGGACACTTTTCTCCAACCATTCCAACCTGCCTGCACACGCTTCACCTCTTTTCCACACTCTCCATTGCTCTGGATTGTTGAGCCCAAGTACTTAAAATCCTCCACCTTCCTTATCTCTGCTCCCTGTAACCTCACCGTTCCTGTTGGGTCCTTGGCATTCATGCACATGTATTCTGTCTTACTGAGGCTAACCTTCATTCCTCTCCTTTCCAGGGCATACCTCCACCTCTCTAGATTTTCCTGCACTTGTTCTCTGCTGTCCATCATAGCAAACAAGAAGGGGCTCAGAGCTGACCCTTGATGTAGTCCCACCTCCACCTTGAACTCTTCTGTCACACTGACAGCACACCTCACCACTGTCTTACATCTCTCATACATGTCCTGCACCACTCTAACATACTTCTCTGCCACTCCAGACTTTCTTATGAAATACCACAGTTCCTCTCTCGGCACCCTGTCATATGCTTTCTCCAGATCCACAAAGGCACAATGCAGCTCCTTCTGACCTTCTCTGTACTTCTCTATTAACATCCTCAAGGCAAACACTGCATCTGTGGTCAACTTTCTTGGCATGAAACCAAACTGTTGTTCACAAATGCTGACCTCTGCCCTCAGTCTAGCTTCCACTATTCTTTCCCATAACTTCATCGTATGGCTCATCAACTTTATCCCTCTGTAGTTGCCACAACTCTGCACGTCTCCCTTGTTCTTAAAAATGGGCACCATCACACTTCTCCTCCATTCCTCTGGCATCCTCTCACTCTAAGACCATTTAGCCCTGCTTGGGACCGGCGTGAGGGAGAGACACTGGCTTGTGCCCCTCCCTCACGGCTGCATTGAAAGAGCTAAAGAAAAACTTCTTTAATACCAACTTTTGTAAAAAAAAAAAAAAATATATATATATATATATATATATATATATATATATATTTAAAACAGTTCAGAAAATGATTCCTGATTTAATATCTCAGAAGAACTCGTTCGGTTGAGAGAATGAGTTCGTGTGTGTTTGAAGGTTATACATACAGTGGTATGAAAAAGTATCTGAACCTTTTGGAATTTCTCACATTTCTGCATAAAATCTCCATCAAATGTGATCTGATCTTTGTCAAAATCACACAGATGAAAAAACAGTGTTTGCTTTAACTAAAACCACCCAAACATTTATAGGTTTTCATATTTTAATGAGGCTAGCATGCAAACAATGACAGAAGGGGGAGAAATAAGTCACTGAACCCTCTGCCTAAGGAGAATTAAAGAGCAATTGAAATTAATTTTTACCAAACAATTTAAGTCAGGTGTGTGCCCAATCACTGATGAGTGGCTGAAAGCTGCCCTGCACACTATAAAACAACACCTGATAAGAATTGTCTTGATGAGAGGTTGTTTTGCTGCCTCGGGGCCTGGACAACTTGCAATCATTAATGGAAAAATGAATTCAAAAGTATCAGGAAGTTTTGCAGGAAAACCTGAGGCCGTCTGTCAGACAGTTGAAGCTAAAAAGAGGATGGATGCTGCAACAAGACAATGATCCAAAAGACAGAAGTAAATCAACTTCAGAATGGTTTCAGAAGAACAAAATACACATTCTGGAGTAGCCAAGTCAAAGTCCAGACTTGAACCCCACTGAGATGCTATGGCATGACCTCAAGACAGCGATTCATGCCAGACATCCCAGGAATCTGACTGAACTACAGCAGTTTTGTAATGAAGAACGGGCCAAGATTAGTCCTGATCGATGTGCCAGACTGATCTGCAGCTACAGAAAGTGTCTGGTTGAAGTTATTGCTGCCAAAGGGGGGGCCACAAAATATTAAATGTGATGGTTCAGTTACTTATTCCTCCCCCTTCTATCATTGTTTGCATGCTAGCCTCATTAAAATATGAAAACCTATAAATGTTTGGGTGGTTTTAGTTAAAGCAGACACTGTTTTTTCATCTGTGCGATTTTGACAAAGATCAGATCACATTTGATGGTGATTTTATGCAGAAACGTGAGAAATTCCAAAAGGGTCAGATACTTTTTCATACCCCTGTATTAGATGGTTTGATCCATGCTCCATACCAGTAGAGGACAGTAATGCACCATTTTGTTATTTGGTGACCTCCAATAAACCTTAAGAAGGAGAAAGATGTCAGATCATGGGGCTGGAGCTGTAAAACCTTACTGATCACCCTACCAGTGTCATCTATCTTAAGTGATGTACAGTAAGTGATCCTAGCATGAAAAATACTGTACTTCATTTTGAGTAAACATTATCTGTTGCCTGGCAACACACTGCTTGGATACAGACCCTCATATGAAGGGTGTGAGCTTTCTTCTCTGCTCTCTGTATATCATCATTAAAGGTGAGTTTACCTGAACTGTATCACCTGAGCTGCCCCATGTAGAGAAGATTCTGGAGTCATGAGTCTCTTTATATGTTTCCAGGGTCCTGATTCTTCACACCTTTTATAATGAAACCAAAGTCCAGGTGGCTCTCTTTAGGAGAATGTCCACAGACTCCTGCTTCTGGATCAAAGGTAAAGTTAAGTCACGTGCATTTTTTTAAATATTTTATTTTACACTGTGAGGTGTTGTTTGCTATAAAACTTTAGGTTCGGACTCGCACTCTGTATTGCCTTCGGTTTTTCAAAATAAAGAATTGATTTCATGGAATGTTTTTGTTGTAATTTGTCATTTCTGTAGACGATCAGAGGATTAATAATTTATTCAGACAGATGCCAACAACTGGGTCTTGCTTAGTATGTATCTTAGTACAATACCTCCCACCCGCTTCCCAACCTGGTGCTCAGCCACAGGAGCCGTTCAGTGAGAGCCTGATACCACCGAAATGCACCACTGAACAACACAGGAAATGATTCGTACCTGTGAACATTAAACTGTACAAAACTCGTCCCTATAGCAACAACATCACCTGTTATACATTTATATTCTCCTGTTTATTATATCAATAAAACTGTACACATCCTTCACCAACTCCATTCATTCTCTACCTGTTTATATAATTAGATGTGTGTGTGTGTGAGAGAGAGAGATTTCCTTTTGGCTTTTTCCCTTTATCAGTGGTCGCCACAGCAAATTTATCGCTCGTTTGATTTGGTGTAGGTTTTTACGCTGGATGCCCTTCCCAACACAACCCTTTAGCAAGGGACAGAAACACGCTGACGGCTTTGCAGCTACTCTTTACGAAAGTCCGCAATGGTTCTTTTACATGAACCTCTCACCATACACAGTAAGAGACATGGCCGGACCTTGATAAACCAGTTCGCTGCACTGGGGGGGACACTGACAACCCTGTGGAGAGTGGAACTCAAACCCCCAACCTTAGGATCAGCGATCCAGCGCCTTGTACCACTTGACCACCACTGCCCCCTTGTGTGTGTGTGTGTGTGTGTGTGTGTGTAAGTCTCAAATTGGAAGTACTGTATTGAATCCAGCATATGTGCAGAAGTATTTCTCAGAGTGAATACGTGCTATAAATGTCAAAGACGTATTTACATCTTCGGTTCTGTGCACTTCAGTTTTTTGCAGTAAAAAGCTTGCTTCTGACTTGTTGAGTTAGGAAATACTAGCTATGCACTTGCTATAAGTTGCTGCCACCTAGTGGATGGATGGCGAATTACATTTAATTGTAACGATGCAAAGAAAATTCGATAATCATGTACTGTAGTTTGAAAACGTTTGCAGGTTACATAAAAGGAGATGGTAGGCCGGATTTGGCCCCCAGGGATCTTGATTTTGTCACATGTGCCCTAATACATCATGAAAAGAACTATACAATCATTGGTCTATAACAGAGTTATATATGTATGTGTGTGTGTGTGTGTGTGTGTGTGTGTGTGTGTGTATATATACCTTGATGCATTGTGCTGTCAGAGTTGTGAAAAAATAGCTGCAGACAGGAGGAGGGAGAGCAGTGGGAAAACATTAGCCTGTCTTATAAATGCAAATAATGTTGTGTTTAACCTTCCACCATCTCAGGTGATGTTGATCTGTCACGTTGTAAGTTTGCAGCAGCGTTACATAACTAGTGGCAGCAAGGAGAAGAGAGTAGGATTGTATATGTTAACAGTTGAACTCGGTATATTTAACTCTGTTGGTAGTGAATCAGGCTGGTGAGTGAAAGCCTGTAATTATTTATAAGCAGAAAGAAAACCGACTGAGGGGAGAACGTCCGCCTCATAGCAAAAAGGACCTGGGTTCAAGGCCTCGTCTTGCTGAGGGCTAAGTGTGACGTTTTCATGTTCTTCCCATGATTGTGTGGGTTTCCTCACACAATATCTTCCAGAATCAATAAAGTATTCTGATTCTGATTTCCCTTGACAGTGCAAAGACATGCACATTAGGTTAACTGGATATTCCACATTGCCCCTTGTTATGAGTCTGTGTTTTGGCCCTGGGAAAGGTCTGGTGAGCTGCACAGGCTGTACCCCGTCTTTGCCCAGAGTCAGCTGAGATAGGCTTTAGATTGAAGAGCATCTGAATCAAAAACTTGGATCAAAGATATTCCAGTGTCATTGCATCCATTCAGCATCTCAGATCTCCTCATTGGAACACTCCATACCAATAGGTGGCGGGATTTTTTTGGAAACCACTAATCCTTCAGAAGAAGAAGAATTCCAACCGCTAGGAAGAAACAGTTGGAAGTTTGTAACCATACAGAAGATGATGATAATGATGTTCAACACAGGCTCTGCAGGGAGGTTCTTTTATTGGCTGCAGGTTTTAAATATGGTACAGTAACTCATCTCAACAGATGAAATACTGACTAATCCTAAAATTTAAATACTGGTTCAACAATTTTGAACAGGTTCCTGGATGTTGAAGCTGATCCACAGTATAACTTCATTTAAAGGTGAGTTTACCTGAACTGTATCACCTGAGCTGCTCGAGTAACTGGTGGAGAAGATTCTGGAGTCATGAATCAGTATTTTTCTTCGAGGGTCCTGATTCTTTACACCTTTTAATAATGAGACCAAAGTCCAGACAGCGCTCTTTAGGAGAATCTCCACAGACTCTTGCGGCTTCTGGATCAAAGGTAATGTTCAGTCACGTGTCTGGTTTCTGTTGTAATTGTAATCTCTGAGATTTTAATTACAATAAAGTATGTAGTTTAGGGAGCAGCTGATATTTTTGCTTGTTTAAACAGGTGTGTAAATAAAATATATAACGATAAATAAACAGTAAATGTCAGACCGGGCTTGGAAAAGGCCTGGGTCCAGTCTGAGCAACTGCCTGCCACCATATTTACTTGGTGAAAACAAATGATGCATCAGCATTGCGTGTTATCCCTTCGTGTCAACAAGCACCTCCTGTCAAGTGTCTGGATTATTTGTCATGATGGACAAAAAAAAATGTCATGACCTAAATAAACACAGACAAGCTTGATAAAAGTTCTTCTTTCTTTGAGTATCCTCCCTGTTTTTGAGAAGATCCTGTCTGATGGAGCAGAAGTTGCCACAATACACAATCTCCCCTCCATCACCTTCACCAGACTGAGGCCTTGGCCTGCCAAAAGCTCAGTGAGTCATGTTCTCGTTGGATGAGGGGCTTCTCGAGAGAAGATCCTCCCCTCCATTATAGCATCAGCTGGAGGATTTCTTCTTCTCCAGGATCCCTTTCATCAAAGAACCTCCATACGGCAGGAGGTTGTGGCTCCTTCGCCAATTGACCCTCTAATGGTTGTGGGGGTACCTTTTTTTTTTTTTTTTTTTTTTTTTTTTTTTTTACTGCTGCCTCTACTCGCATTCTCTGAAGTGCCTTGCCAACAGGACTTGAATCATTGAATGCAAGAATCTTAACCCTAGGATCCAGTAACATGGTCTCTGAGAGGGCAGCATTCAACTCCTACAAACAAATGTTCAGTCCATGGCTGAATGAAGAGCCCCAACCAGTTCTCTTACTTTTTGCACAGTTACTCTCAGTTTGTGTTGGGCTGTCACCCGCTGAGGTGTGTGTGTGTGTGTGTGCACACATCACATATTTTAACTTGAGAAGCACCGTGGTATAGCGCTTAGCACATCCACCTCACAGCCAGAATGTTCTGGGTTTGGTTCTGGCCTCGGCAAAAGAACGAGCAACACAGTCATAGACTGCTGTTGATGAGACTCGGGTGAGACTCTTCACATGTCACCTGTTTGTTCCGTCCGAGTCCCCTAAAATTTGTACCTAGAATTTTTGTATCTTTTGTAAAGGTGTGATAAGGTCCAATGTTTGAAATGATGGATCAGTAGAATTGCATTAAATTAAATGGAACTGTAAACGCTTTAAATGGGATGTTGTCAAAGTATATCGTGTTTTTTTTTGTATTTTATAATCCTCATACAAGCAGAGCACTATACTGTACTTAAGAACCCTTTCTTCTCCTTGTTCTATTTCCGGCTGCTCCTGTCAGGTGTCACCGCAGCAGATCATCCTTCTCAATTTCAGACCATTCTCTGCATCTGTCTGTGTCATGGCAATCACCTGCGTGTCCTCCGTCGCCACATCCATAAATCTCTATTTTGGCGGTCCTCTTCTCTTCCTGTCAGACAGTCCCATCCTCAAAATTGTTTTATCACTATACCCTTCATCCTTTCTATGCATAATTCCAAACCTAAATCTAACTGATTAGGAAACCTTGACATTTTTTTTCTCGCCATTCTTGCATAGGTTTCCTCCCACAGTTAAAAAAAAAAAAAAAGCACAGTAGGCTAACTGGCTGTTCTAGTTTTAGTTGGCTGAGAGAAGTTTCAGGCCCCCTGTGAATGATTTTATTTTTTTACGGCCTGTTGGGATAATTGATCTGTGTTTCAGTCTATATGTATGTATTTTTGCCCTTATGCACCAGGATACTGGTTATGTTTTTGCTCTTTAAAATGAATTTGATTTGTGCCAACATCCAGGAATGTGTACTGAGACCGGTTTTGTTTTTGAATTTGTATTTATTAATTTTTAACCAAAACAACAACTCTTCAAATAACCTGTATCCTACTCATTAGGTTTAATGTGACCCGCTTCCTTTCAGTACAGACATTGATCTGAAGCTCTGCTCTTAGGTAGTCCCCAAGTTGGTATAATTAATGTAGTTTGGGTGCTAGAACTCTGATTGTGATCATTTTGGGGACAATATGCTGAATAATCTAATCATTTTGGATCGTGATGTTCTGTTTTACAGATCTACTGCTGCTCAGATTGTGGGAAGAGTTTTGTTAAACGTGTTAGTCTCAGATCTCACCAGAGTATCCACACAGGAGAGACGCCTTATCAGTGCGGACAGTGTGGGAAAGGGTTTACTCAGCAGAGCTCTCTCAAGGCGCATCACCGAGTCCACACCGGGGAGAAGCCGTATGTATGTTCCCAGTGTGGGAAGCATTTTACAAATCAGAGTAATCTCCAAAAACATGAGCGACTTCACACAGGAGAGAAACCGTACGTCTGCTCGCTGTGCGGGAAAAGCTTCACGTATCAGAGTAATCTCCACCAGCATGAGCGCATCCATACAGGAGAGAAACCGTACGTCTGCCCACTGTGTGGCAAGAGATTCACCCAACAATTCCATCTTCAAACGCACAAACGCATCCACACAGGAGAGAAGCCGTATCGGTGTGGACAGTGTGGGAAGGGGTTCACTCGTCGGAGTTCTCTCAAGGCGCATCACCGGATCCATACAGGAGAGAAACCGTATGTGTGTCCGCAGTGTGGGAAAAGTTTCACGTATCAGAGTAAGCTCCACCAGCATGAGCGCATCCACACAGGATCAAAGCCGTACGTCTGCTCGCAGTGCGGGAAGAGCTTTACCAAGCAGAGTAACCTTCAGAGTCATGCGCGCATTCACACAGGAGAGAAACCGTTTCGTTGTGAACAGTGTGGGAAGAGTTTTACTCACCAGAGTGATCTTTCAAAGCACAAGCGCATCCACACAGGAGAGAGGCCGTATCACTGTGTACAGTGTGGGAGGAGTTTTACCCATCAGAGGAACCTCCGGAGTCATAGCCGCCTCCATGAACGAGAGAAGCTGTAGCCTGTTCCTGTGGGGAATGTTTGACCCATCAGAGCAAATAAACAACAGCACAAGTGCATTCATACCATAGCCCAGATTGACCATGGTGTCAACAAGACTAGTCTGAGAGCATCTGACACACTGCATGCACAAATGACTAGTGGCGCTCTTACATCTTTCGTTTTGTAACAAAATGACACATGCAGACCACATTATAAAAATTACCTGACTGTATTAAGTGATATTAAAGATTAACACCCAGAGAGCACGAGTTTGAATCCGGGTTAACGCCACATCCGTCCGTGACTGGGAGTCCAGGGGAGCTAATTGGCTGAGCTCATGCCATCGCTCCTTTTCTCTGGCAAATGCTCACTTCCCCGTCAGTCTCAATGATCAAAAGCCAATCATGGGTGTCTATGAGCTCGTTCGTACGAGGTAGCGGATAGCGCTTTCCCTCCTAGTGTGTTACACCAAAACCAAATGAGCATGTGTTGCAGTTTGAAAAGAGGCAGGTGGCTAGCATTGCATGTCACAGAAGGGGCGTGTGCATGCTTTTGCCCCTCCCTGGCCGGTGGTGCTTGTGTTATAGGGAAGGTAATGGTGTTGGGTGGGAAATGGATATGGCTAAATTAGTGAGAAAATTGTGGGTGGGGGTAGAATCCAAAATAAATAAATAAAAGATGAACAACATAATAGGCCCCAAATGTACATTAAAAATAATTAACCAAATAGCACATGCAGCAATAAAAACTACATTTAAAGTTGTTGATGAAATATGTCTGAAACGAATAATTGGATCTGTGTGTGTGTGTGTGTGTGTGTGTGTGTGTGTGTGTGTATGATATTTTAAATTGATAACAAAGTGAAAATGCTCGAACTCCTTCCTGGTTTAAGGTTTATAATGGTTAAAGTGGGCTTTGGCTCAACAGCCATTAAACAGAAAGTTCACACTAGTGTCAGTCTTTACAAAAGGATCCAGGCTCACCCTTCAGATGTTCGCTGTTCGAACTCCAAACAAAATATAAACCCAACCAAAGCAGAAGTATCATATACTGGCAAAAGTATAACGTGAGCATTGTTTTCATGCTGGAAAAGCATCCAGTCATTTCCCACATCACGTTTTAACAGGGTGGCATTTCAATGCAGTGGCTGGCACGTTCGCCTCACAGCAAGCAGGTCCTGGGTTCAATTCCTAGCCTGTGTGGAGTTTGCATATGCTCCTCATGCTTCTGTGGGTGTCCTCCCATAGTCCAAAAACATGCACAGTCAGTTAACTGGCTGTTCCAAATCGCCCATAGGTGTGAGTGAGAGTATGAACAGTTGTTAATGTTGGCCCTCTGATGGTCTGGCAAGCTGTCCAGGGTGTGCCTTGCACTCACCGGGAGTTGGCTGGGATGGGTGCCAGTCTCCCCGTGGCCTTAATTAAGATTAAAAGGCTAAGAAATTGAATGAATGAATAGATATGAATATAAAAGAATATTAAATAATGTATGTTGCTGGAAACTGAGCCTTGTTATTATGTTCTTGAATGCATAAATCAGTAAAAAAAAAAAAATTACAATCAGTTTTTTTTTTCTTTGGGAAACTGGGATCATGATCCTTTCATCGTCCAGGTGTGCACTAAGCGATGTCTTTCCAATTCTTTTAACGGCAAACCAAACCTATTGGTTACCACAACTGAGGGGAAAAGAAACCTTTCGGGTTTTATTTAAACTCAATAAACAAGAAAATAGTAATGAAGTCATGAGCTGTTGTAATTACTGTTTGCATCAAGTCGTGTCCTGTCATCTGGGGAAAGTAACTGTTCTGTGTGGGATACAGTAGTGAGCGGCATGCTGAACGAGAGAGAGTGAGCTTGTTAACTAATCATAGGATTAATCGCGGTGAACCATGCCATGCATGGCCACTGTTGGCCTTTGGCCTTTGTAATCTCGCTATGAACACCAGGCTCATCGCTGAGTAGTTTGTACAGTCATTGGTTTGTGTTTAGTTTTGAGTCCTCCGTCACCCACGTTACAGAGTCCCTGTCGAGACTTTTTCTCGCTTTAATGAACACATTGCTTTTATCTTTGGATAGCTGGAATTTAGCTATGATAGGAGAGCCTTTCTTACCCAGGTTTAATCGATGTGCTCTTACTATGACTATGTCATCCACATTCTCGAGGTACAAAGTTTGTTTCAGGAATTCACGCACTACCTCCTCCGACGTATTCCAACTTTCACCTTTTCTCCAGTTAGACCGTGGAAGATTAGGTTGTCTCTGCGATCTCTGCACTCCATATCTTCTAGTTTCTCCGCCATGCTGTTCACGGTTCGTCTCAGCTGTGTGTTCTGCTCTTGTAGGCTTTGTATTTTTTGATTGAAGTCTGTCGCAATGTTTATTACCTTGTCTTCTAGACTTGCGTATCTCTTGTTAAGTGACGTCAATTCGGATTTTATGTCCGTTAAAACCTTCAGCATGTCAGAACTTTCCGTGTCTTGAATGAATACTTCAATTGCACCAGTCTCTGTTTGTTGAGGCGTACTCTGGTTTCTGGTAGTTGAGCCCTTCGCTTGCTTAGGAGGTCCGGAATTTGCCTCCACGTCGCCACATGCGACAAGCAAAGTGCTAAACAAAATTAATAGTCTTAAGCACTTTCTAACACTGACAGCACTGACATACAGACATTGTCTACTTCTTTTGCACTTATCTGGTTGCATAAAACATCCTATTTTGCCTCCATATTGCTGTAAAGATATCCCCATAGCGGGAGCCTGAAAGACACCTCTGCTTCACAGCTCTCTCTCTAGCCACGCCCACCATGCACCACTAGGCCTTTACATTGAAGATTCGTGAAGATCGGCGAGCAGTATCACCTTTGTTCAGTGAAGCCTTAAAAGCAGAAAAAAAACCCCTAAAATACCTTTCTATATAACCCTGTCTGACACTCTTTTCACTTCTAGAACATTCCTGACAAACCCCTCCTTCAAGATGACTCCTACTCCATTTCTCTTCCCATCCACACCACGAGAAAACAGCTTAAACCCTGCTCCTAAGCTTCTAGCCTTGCTACCTTTCCACCTGGTCTCCTGGACACACAGTACGTCCACCTTCCTCCTCTGCATCATGTCAGCCAGCTCTCTATCTTTTCCTGTCATACTTGCCAACATTCAAAGTCCCGACTTTCAGTCCTCGACTCATGCCTTTCCTCTTCTCTCTCTGCCTACGGACACGCCTCTCGCCTCTCCTTCTTCAACCTCTCCTCCTTTGACCTCTCCTTCTTCGAACAACAGTAGTCCTATTTCCACCAGCACCCTGTTGGTTGACAGCACTGATGGCGGTCGTTGTTAACTCGGGCCTCAACCGATCTGGTATGAAATTAGTATTGACGGTTCGCATTGTGTATTTTGGCAAACGTTTTACGCCGGATGTCCTTCCTGTCGCAACCCTCTGTATTTTTTCGGGCTTGGGACCGGCGTGAGGATGGACAACATGTAAAAACAATAAATATTTCATAATAATATTTATATTAACATTAATAATCAATAATAATAAAACAAGAAGTCAACAAACCCTTCTGATCATAGACTGCGGCAAAGATGTCACATGGGTGCAAAGATGTCATGTGTAACAGGAGGAGGAGGAGAATTTTGTGCATGTGCATGCTACGAATGCCAGCGAGGAAAGACTTGTGGTGAGCTCCCACATGTCCAGTGCTTCTGGGGGGCAAGGTGTAATGCCGGGGGGTGCATATGACCCTGGGGAACATGCTTTTTTTCCCGACTGTACTAGAATTAAGTGTAATTGTGCATCCTCTACAGTAGGTGGCAGTGTTGCTCTCACTGTGTCTACGCTATGGTGTAAGGACAAAACACCAAGGAAACAATATGATGTGCAGTAAATACTATAGTTGCGCAGGGTTTTTTTTTCCTTTTTCTTCTTCCAAGAGGTGGCATACCAGAAAATAGTTGAGAAGCATTGCACAAGGCGTTCTCAGAGTGCAGCAAGATACGAGGCTAATCGGCCTGGAAACGCCACTTCTCAAGCAGAACTCGTAAATCAAAATTTTCCTCATTGGATGGGGTAGATTTTTTTTTTGGTGGGATCGAAGCTCGTATCATGGAAAATTCATTATAAAAGACACTCGTAAGTCAAGGTACTCCTGTATTTCTTACCAAACCATATTGGGGTATGCATAAGACAGCTTCCTTTAAAACACAGAAGTGCTGTGGATGAAGCTCAACTATGCTGAAGGTGGAGTCAGCTGTCTTATTATATTTGAGCCTGTAACAAGACTTAAGTCAAGAAGTGCAGCCAGTCTAGGTTTCACATTTATTATACAGTTCGCCCATTTCTTTCATTTGATTGTGTAAATTCAGGTCCTTCAAAAATAAATAAATAAACAAAAACAAAAAAAAACCCTGATGTCTACTATGGACTTTTAGACTTTTTTTCCGAACAGTCGAGCTAAATTTGATGAATATTTTTGCTTTAATGTGGACTGAATAATTAATTTAACACAGACCTGGCAACCTGACTCTTACTTGATCAGAAATAAAAGTGAAATTAAAATGAGTTGTTTTTCAGTCTGAGTGCGGAAACCTTTTTTCTTTCTGCAGACAAACCTGATTTGCTCACGGTTTTAATGAACGTAGTTGTGCTGTTGTAAGTAAAATCATTTTTAATTAAAAGTCTTTAGTAAAATGACAGAAGGTAATATTTTAGGACTTCAAGAGGATCATTTCAGTTGTTCAGTTTGTTTGGATCTGATCAGGGATCCGGTGGCTCTTCTTTGTGGACACAGCTTCTGTATGGTGTGTATTAATGGCAGCTGGGATCTGGAGGATCAGAAAGGAGTCTATAGCTGTCCTCAGTGTAGACAGACCTTCAGTCCAAGACCTGCTGTGAGTAAAAACACCATGCTGGCTGAAGTAGTGGAAACGCTAAAGAAAACAGAACTCCAGGCTACACGTCCTGTCCAGTGTTCAGCTGGACCTGAAGATGTGGAGTGTGATTCGTGCACTGGGACAAAATCCAGAGCGATCAAGTCGTGTCTGGTGTGTCTGGCCTCTTTCTGTGAAACTCACCTCCAGCCTCACCTTCAATCTCCTGCCTTTAAGAAGCACAAACTGGTGGAAGCCTCCAGACGACTCCAGGAGCAAATCTGCTCTCAGCATGATAGACTGCTGGAGGTTTACTGCCGCACTGACCAGCAGTGTATCTGCATGTTGTGTATGTTAGATGAACATAAAGGACACGATACAGTATCAGCAGCAGTAGGTCGAGCTGAGAAACAGGTTTCAGTCTCGTAGACTTTTTTTAATTTCACAATAACGGCCTAAAAATGTATTTTCTTTCTGTTTTTTAATCTACTTTTAGATCTATTTAATATCTTTAACACACTGATAGTGAATTTATGTGGCATGTTTCTGTAGAAAGAGTTGCTGGAGATGCAGGCAAAATCCACGCAGAGAATTCAGGAACGAGAGAGGGAGCTTCAGGAACTGAGGAAGACTGTAGAAGCCCATATAGTATGGAGGTGATTTCGGGGTCTGTTTTGCTGTACTCACTGTCTGAGTGCATGGGGCTGCAGGGACAGGGATTTTGACGGAAGTCTGTTTTTTCAAACCAGCAATCTGCAGAAGCAGCAGTGCAAGAGACTGAGAGGGTCTTTTCTGAGCTGATCAAATCCATTAAGAAAAGATGCGTTGAGGTGACAAAGCTGATCAGAGGACAGGAGAAAGCTGCAGTGACCCGAGCTGAGGAAGTCTTGCTGGGTTTCGAGCAGGAGATTTCTGAGCTGAAGAAGAGAGATGCATTGATGGAAGAGATTTCACACACAGAAGATCCTATTTATTTCCTCCAGGTAACATTGAGGTCATAATCAAAGATGCACAAAATATTTGACTTTAAATTCACGATGTTTGATTTACTTCATTTTTTTTGCAAATTGCTTACTGTTTGAAGAGAATTAAATGTCGCGTAGCACAACTACATTTACTACAAAATGAACAAAGTAGTAAAATCCATGTTGCTGATGGCAGGGATTTTGGAGTCAGAACATTGCATTACTTGCTCAGAGGGTTTGAACCTCATACCATGTTTGAGCCCATCTACCCCCGTCCCCCCTTACATTCCAAAAATATTCCAATAATAAAATATATATAATGAAACAATAAGCAAAGAAAGTGGAAATGCGTTTCAGATTTCAGACAGTCGAGGGCTGTGGTGGCCCAGTGGTAAGGTGCTGGATTACTAAGATTCTAAGATTGGGGGATCAAGCCTCTCTATCAGTGGGTTGTCACTGCTGTCCCCCCAGTGCACTAACTGGGTTGTCAAAGGCTGGCCATGTCTCTCACTGTCGGTGGTGGAGGTTCATGTAAAAGAACCATTAATGACTTTCGTCAAGAGGAGCTGTATAGTTGTCAGCATGTTTCTGCCCTGCAATGGCCTGGCAAGCTGTCCATTGTATAGTCTGTGTGTTTTTGTGTGTGTGTACTCTGCCCTTGCCCAGAGTCGGCAGAGATGAGATGGGCGTAAACTTCCCCGTGACCCTAACTAGGATTAAGTGGTTCAGAAAATGAATGAATGAATTTCAGACAGTGATTGACAGAAAATGATTTACACTCATGGATGCTCATGATGTACATCTGTAGTATTAGAGAAGAGTGCATCTATTGTTGGGCCAAAACACACAAACAGCCACTCACACTTATACCTAGGGGTGACCTGTAAAAGCCGATTAGCCCACTGTGCATGTTTTTGGCTGTCAGAGGAAGCCAGAGTACACAAAGGAAACCCACACAAGACTCACAAGCAAGAGGAGAACATGCAAACTCTACATAGGGAGATGTGTTTGTGTATGTGATATATAAA
>CM045745.1:33455281-33475281 GCA_024760905.1 Plotosus lineatus | reverse complement strand
AACTTGCCCCGCGTAAGTGTCTCTTCTATATACACAGTCACAGACACAAAATTGAACAACTTCTGGAAAATACTTTTGAGTTTGAATCGTGATGATACTGCAGGGCATCCGAGAGTCCAGGGCAGTACAATTGGCTTTCAAGTGGAAGGAGCATAACTTGTGAAGTAGATTTGAGTGTGCAGGACTGATCAGTAACGACCAGAAACGTTTACTACGTTATTCATGCATGTGGATTCTACCAGTTCTACACATACTGTACTTCAGGGTTTCCTACAGAATTACATTACTTTTGTGGTGATTGGTGAATTTAACCCCTGAACCTGGTGTGTTATTTCATAAACCTTTAACAGATTCCCAGAGCAGCACGTCTCCAGCATGCCACTTTCCAGTCTTGAAGGTTTCTTTATAGGAGACTTTGTCAGACCCAAAAGCAATAAAAAAATTAAAAAAAAAAGGAATTTGTTTTCTCCCCCTCCCCTCCCCCACGTCCATAGCATTCATAAGTAGGAATATGAATGAATAGTCTGTAAATATCTCACTTTAAACGTTGCTTCGTGCTCTTATAATTTCTGATGAAGTAAAAACAAGAGGAATGAAAGTTAACAGTTATCTACTTGTGATTCCGTGGCTGCATATAATCAGCAGTTATGATGATGGTTGTAAGGAGACATGAATTATTATTATTATTATTATTATTATTATTATTATCGTGTGTGGTGCAGAACAGTTAACAATTACATTTCCAGTTGTGCTTCACAGCACATTAGTGTGTGAATTTATATTATTATTATTTTTTTTTAAATAGCTTTATTGATGATTTCTTGTGTATAGTATATAAAGTGAATTGGTTTGTCTATGAAGAATCAGATGTTAATGTTATAATATTATGACTTATGGAGAAGGTAAAAGTGAAGGGAGCTCACTTGCAATTAAGATGTTGCACAGGGGTCTTATCATGGTGGTGGAGGTGGTGGTGGTGGGGATCTGCTTGTGGTGGTGGTGGTCTAACAGGGATTCCAATCCATGAGCTGTCAGTCAGGAAACCAGTACCCACAATACGGAGAAGGGGTTGAGCTTAAATACAAGTGCACTTATATGTAGACATTATAAAAATGTACACTACACTGTCTGTACTGTATTTTGTTCAATGAATACTTTTGTTTGGTGAGGGGGAATTTTATCATCTTTTCCCGTTTACGTATTCGAAATAAGCTGAACTGAATGTAATTGTATGATTATTTGTACTGATCATATCAAGCTTATAAATTCTCAGGGAGGTTGTTCGAGTCCTTACAAATTTTTCTTTCAAAATAAAAGTTTGAAATCTAACACCAACAAAGAGTTGCCGAGTCTTGTCGAAGATCTCAGCTAAGAGCTGTGAAGTTAACCTTGAAACATGCACCATGTCAAAACTTTCAAAGAAAACACAGCGATTGTGATCTTCAACACGTTTTATTGAATTACAATCAGGAATATTACCACTAATACAGTTTACATATCCCTCAAAAGAACCACATTTACAAAACAGAGGCCTTAATTTCCTCCAGTGAACAATATTATTTCTTTATATACTTTGTGTGTGTGTGTGTGTGTGTGTGTGTGTGTGTGCGTAACATTTACGTTCTGTTGCATATTGTATATAGATTGATTCTATGACTAGCTTTGGCAATACAGATTTATTCATGCCATTATAGTAGTACGAATCATAATTCTGAGATACAGTAAGAGACGATTAAGAACAAAACGGATTTCAAGTACAAATGAAGTCACCTGCTCGACTCGGCAGTACACTAAACGGACAGAGACCCACAGAAACAACACATCAACTGCCCACTGAAACGGGTACAAATCTAGTTTAACTTCTAGCACAGGGTTATCTTCCCCCTCCGTCTTACGTACGGAGAGTGCAGAGGTCCTCACACTGTGGAACGAACGCAGGGGTTGAACAGACAGGATGATGGAAATCAGGTGAGTATTTCACACGATGTTGAAGAACTTCACCGACAACGATCAAACATCTTCGTTAAAAGAACGCCAGGATATAAACAACATTTGCTCACTTCCTGTATAACCAGCCCAAACCCGTTATGGCAGTCTGTTAAGAATTAGCTACCTATCTAACGTCATATTTTAGACGTTATGTAATAACGTCTAATAAAATAAATCACTATTATTTATTACTTTTTAAATGTTAATTAACGAATATACATCTCAACATTGCACACAGTTACTGTATAGCAGAGAGGAAAGTGTGTTTTCTACTTTAAACTCCTGTGATGTTCACTGTTTAAATGCTTCCTGGAGCTATGAGGTGTCTGCATGAAGACTGTGTGTGTGTGTGTGTGTGTGTGTGTGTGTTCAGTTGGAAGGTTAAGTATGTCCCAGGATTGGATAATCAGCCTGCGTGTAGTTCAGGCTGCTTTAACACTGCAGGCACATTGACAGAATAACGACATGGTTTTAAAATCAGCAGCAGCGCCACTCATTGACAGCAAAAAGAAAAAAGACAAACAACCACAGTGACGTACCATCGAACAATACCCGCACACACACACACACACACACACACACACACAACAGCTGGAGTTTAGATCTTATGATCTTGATTTAAAATAAATAAAGTCTTGGTCTCCCTGCTCAGAATCCTGGAGTAAATGTCTGACTCGTTATTTCTGAACTTTGGTCTTTATCAACATCTCATCATCCAATACCGCCATTCGCTATACAGCAGGTCCATGGTGTGTACTCTGTCCCGGTCTGGAGTTGGCTGAGATGGCCAGGTTCCCGCGACTCTTCTTCGGATTAAGCGGTTCAGAAAATGAATGACATGAATGCTGACAGTTTTATCCCTTCTTTACTAAATGAATCACAATTAACCAAATACAGGTTTACCTCGAGTAAGTCGTTTTCGATTATACGTTGGTTTTCAAAAAATAGATGGACAAATAAAAATAAACTTTACATCATTATAATCATATAATCGCGCCCCACTATTTGAGAAGCACTGAATTAGCGGCAGCCCCGGCAAATTATACACCTACATCATCACGACATTAATGGCACATGATTCAAATTTAGCCAATGGCTGAGAGCTTTTGTTTCTCCCTCCTGCTGATTGGTTGCAGATGATGTGTACGCCTCTTTTTTTTTCTCCTTCGCGCAGGTTATCAACATAATTGCTTTAATTGTGAATTCACGGTTTTTTTGTTGTTGTTGTTGTGTGTGTTTTTAATGATTATTTAAGCGCTATGATGTCACTCAAACGCTCTGCATCTTCTCTAGCTTCTGGTAAGAAGCCTAAGCGCTTTATTTATTCAGAAATATTATCACAGTACAAAATTCAAAAGTTTTTACTTCATCATGACTACATTTTACTGCATTATTACTGTATTAATGGGTAAGACTGGCGAGAGAATGTGTTTAACAAGCAGATTTTAGTGTATGTAATATCATACACAGGGTTTTAAAACCGCATCAATAATTTGGGGATTTTCATGATCCGCTCGTGGCGGGGGGGTTCGCTCCGAGAATAACGGGGGATTTCTGTATATTTTATATATGTACAGATCCCTCGCTACTTCACGCTTAATGCGGCTACAGTGCATTGCGTTTTTTTTTAAAAAAGAAATAAATATTCAATGAATTAAAAAATAAGGAAATTAAAGAAGAATAGGTTGAAAAGTTATGGAAAATGTCACAAAAACAAGGCCAATTATGCAAAAACAAAACACCTAAACCAACAGAAAACAAAAAAAACCCAAAATCTTCAATCAAAACTGAATACATTGTTGCATCTGTGTGCCTGCACAGCCACGCCCCCCTCTCCTGGAGCCTAGTATTAAGTGTACCTCAGGATAATATTTAATCATATTTCATACTGTACTTATATTTATAACCTATTTTTCTGTAGATTTTATTTCTATTTCCATTTCTAATTCTACTTGTTCTTCAGTTTCTCTTTTGACCTTAGACAACTTGGCATCTCCGGATGTTTGCGAAACGAATGTTGGTAAGTTGGAGAGCGTCTGTATTTATATTTTATTTACATCTTATGTTATTTTTTTCAATGTTTAATTATTATAATAAGCATTTATAGCATTGGATATGTATTTATTGATATTATATACACATGTACATATACGTCAATCGGGGGTGGGAAAGTGTGTGTGTGTGTGTGTGTGTGTGTGTGTGTGTGTGGGTGATCCTACTTCACGGATTTCGATGGTCGCGTGGGGGATCTCGGTCCCAATTAACCGCGGAAAGTGAGGGATCCCTGTATATATTATACAAGTAAATTTGGCCTAGGCTAGCCTAGAGACAAGCCAATTCGAGTTATGTCGTTTTCGACTTGCGTCATCTCTCCTGGAACAAATTAACGACGTGAGCCGAGGTATACCTGTAAATCCAATTAAAAATGCAGGCTATCCGTGTGATTGAATTAGTTCTTTTTACACAGCAGGGTCCTGGACTGTATTCACAAGCCTGAACTCCAACTCCGACACACACACACACACACACACACACACACACACACACACTATTTTATATATGCGCTGGCTTCTCTTGGTGGAAAAACATGATGTAAGCACGTGTAAACTCACACATACATACTCTGGCTTAAAATATTCATGTAGCAAGACCTGCACACACCTGAGCGGGTACTCACACATAAAAATACTCTTCACAACAAACATGCACTATGAGGAGCCTCGCAGCTCACATCTGAGATCAGCGAGCACAGCATGGTCACGATGAAGTTCACAGATTAGAGAAGTGTAGCTTAAACGCGTGTGTGCGTTAGTGGGGTTGAGGGTAAGACTCGCTCCGAGTCCTGCTTGGTTAATTTAGACAGGGTACTAATAAGCATGGCTGACATGGACACTAGCACTGTGGTGGAATGTGCACACAGAAGGTGAATCCGGGGATGGTCCGGGGACAGTGAAGAGAAAGACTGCGACATGCAGAAGATAAAGCTCAGGGGATCAGAAGGTTATGAGGTGTAAGAGCTGAGGAGTGTGTGTGAGCGCTTGGTCCAGAAGAAATTGATCCCGGCTGGGCGGCTTACGGGACCTGTCTGGTAGGGGAAGGAGGGGGTCGGCGACTGGAAGGTAAACAGGGACGGACGAGGATAGGAGATGGGAAAGAGTGAGGTGGGAAAAAGAGAGGAAAAAAAAAGAGCAGAGAATTAGTGAGGACACACTGGAAAGTAGTCAGCTGAAGCAGAACAGATTGACAGTGAGATTATTTCCACACTTCTCACATTCATGTTAGTGAGGTCATTAGTAAAACACAGCAGGAAATAGTTTATACGGTAAATATCAGGTTTGCAGTCAACACAGCCTGGAAAACAACAAAATGCATTTTTACAGCATTACAGCAAGACACTCCGTTCAAAACATTAACATGATGTGTTTCGTTCCTGCTGCTGGTTTACACTGCGGCCCTTCGTTTCAGGGTGAACGCCTGGGTACGGCCCAACCACATTCGCGCTGGCCGGGGGAATGAAACACGCCTAGCTCAAATCCATTGGTGGTGCAAAGATGGCCACCTGCGTCTGTGGACTGGTGCAGACACGGTGGCACATACTATCTGTGTGGCCTACTCTATGACCTCCAGACATGCTGGAGGGGCTTATTGAACATGATGCTGCCACTCCGAACTGGCTGCAGATGGAGATCCCTGTGTGACCGTGATTACACAAACAAACAGTGATGGCTGGAGCATGATGTCCACAATCTACACCATTCAGAAAGGACTGGCGCTCCATGATTTATGAGCATGCTTGGAGCATGACTGTTATAAAAAGGAGGCAGGGAGCATCCATGAGACAAAACTTTTTCAAGATCCCCTATGATGGTGATTCTACCAAGGTCTCTCAAGATGATCACGATCCCACCAAGCTCCCTCAAGATGATCACGATCCCACCAAGCTCCCTCAAGGTCATCACGATCCCACCAAGCTCCCTCAAGGTCATCACGATCCCACCAAGCTCCCTCAAGGTCATCACGATCCCACCAAGCTCCCTCAAGGTCATCACGATCCCACCAAGCTGCCTCAAGGTCATCACGATCCCACCAAGCTGCCTCAAGGTCATCACGATCCCACCAAGCTCCCTCAAGGTCATCACGATCCCACCAAGCGCCCTCAAGGTCATCACGATCCCACCAAGCGCCCTCAAGGTCATCACGATCCCACCAAGCTCCCTCAAGGTCATCACGATTCCACCAAGCTCCCTCAAGGTCATCACGATTCCACCAAGCTCCCTCAAGGTCATCACGATTCGATGCCATGACCCGCCCCATCATGATTCTCTCAAATCATGAAAATCATAGACATCCTACCTGAGTGTAAACCTAGCATTAATCCCAAAGTTCTCAATAATGCAAAACACATTTATTACACTAAAGCCTGCCATAGCTGGTTGAGATGTGATCACTGTGGCTGCCCTGTACCATTCCAGTGGATTTTTGAGGTTTTCTCTCACAAAACCAGAAACATAAGAATCTCTAATGCGTATGTCACAGCCGTCATGTCTACCAGCTGTAACTGTAACTCATACATGGCAATGGTTGCTCCATGTACATTATTCCCACCACAGAAATCTACGGTAATGTTCTGTAGGTCATGCATGTCTCACAGACGCTTTTATTGGTGCAACAGTTGAACTGATACAGCACCTGATCCACAGTCATTTTGACCAGTGCTTTACATACTGCTTCTAGTTGTTTCTTCGTGTGTGTACATAACAATCTGAGTTATTTAATGTTTCTAAAGATAAATCAGATTATGGATCTTAATCAGTTTGTTTAAAGTAAGATTTTAGGATGCATCACCACTAGGGGGTAGCCGAGTACTATTATTACCAACACTACTACTCGCACTCATTTGCTGAACTACTTACTCATACAATACTATGGTCACGGGGAGGCTTTTGTTCACCTCAGCCCACACAAAGGCAGCGTATGGCCAGAATAACTTTCCAGATCACTGCAGGACCAACCAACACAACCAATCACACCTCGGGGCAATTTCAAACAACCGATGAGCCTAATGTGCATGCCTTTATACTGTGGGAGGAAACTGGATAACCTGAAGGAAACCCATGCAAGCATGACGAGAACATGAAAACTACACAGAAATGCCTGGGCTCGGGACTTGAGCCCAAGATCTTACTGTGAGGCGAACGGTCCAAAAACATGCACTTTAGGCTATTTGCCTTGTCCAATTTGGCCCGAGGCATGAGAGTGAGAGTAAATGGTTGAGGGTGTTGGCCCTGCGATGGACTAACGAGCTGTTCCGGGTGTCCCAGCCTTTGCACAGAGTCCAGCCTCCAGAACAGACTTCAGGCTTCCCCAGTCTTATTATTATTATTATTATTTTACTTTTTTTTGACAAAAATAATAATACAATATTGGATATCATAATCTAATAGATTAAAGAAAAAAAAGTGCAATTTTGTGGAGGATCAGCAAATAAGTTCAAAAACACAAATTTGAAATGTTTGCTGAAATACGTCACAAGACGGTCCCCTCGTAATGTTTGGGTCCTTTGCAATTACATGTATTACTCACAAAACAAAACCATTCCTCACCATACAGCTTCAAGTTCTGAATCTGTTATATGCTTTTAAAAGCTGAACATGTCAATTAAGTCTTCAGATCCCAACAAGTTTCATGACAATTGGGGTTAAACAGGTATTACTCTGTTATTTATTGCACCACACTGTTTCATTCTGCTTTATCTTCAATACTTACATATCAGAAAGTTGAGCAATGATAGAAGTAGCATTCATCCATTTTCTGAACCACTTAATCCTAATTAGGTACACCCTGAACAGCTCGCCAGGCTGTCACAGGGCAGAAACACCCTGACGGCTAAGCAGCTACTCTTGATGAAGGTCAGCAATGGTTCTTTTACATGAACCTCTCACCACAGATAGTGAGAGACGGGGGGGCTGCTCCCTTCAGGGGTCACCACAGCGAATCATTGGTCTCCATTTCACCCTATCCTCTGCATCTTCTACTTTAACACAAACTACCTTCATGTCTTCTTTCACCACATCCATAAATCTTCTCTTTGGTCTTCCTCTAGGCCTTCTGCTGAGCAGTTTCAACCTCAGCATCATACTACAAATACAAGTATATTCACCATCCCTCCTCTGTACATGTCCAAACCATCTCAATCTAGCCTCTCTGACTTTGTCTCCAAAACCTCTTACATGTGCTGTCCCTCTGATGAACTCCTTCCTGATCCTATACATCCTCATTACTCCCAAAGAGAACCTCAACATTTTCATCTCCGCTACCTCCAGCTCTGCCTCCTGTCTTTTCCTCAGGGCCACTGCTTCTAAACCATACAACATTACTGGCCTCATCACCGTCATGTACACTTTTTTTCATTCTTGCCTATACCTTCCTATCACACATCACACTGGACACTTTTCTCCAACCATTCCAACCTGCCTGCACATACTTCTTTACTTCTTTTCCACACTCTCCATTGCTCTGGATTGTTGAGCCTAAGTACTTAAAATCCTCCACCTTCCTTATCTCTGCTCCCTGTAACCTCACTGTTCCTCTTGGGTCCTTGTCGTTCACACACATGTATTCTGTCTTACTGAGGCTAACTTTCATTCCTCTCCTTTCCAGGACATACCTCCAGCTCTAGATTTTCCTCCACTTGTTCTCTGCTCTCACTACAGATCACAATGTCATCTGCAAACATCATAGTCCATGCATAGTCCAATCTTGTCATTCTTTTGTCGGTCAACCTGTCCATCACCATAGCAAACAAGAAGGGGCTCACAGCTGACCCTTGATGCAGTCCCATCTCCACCTTGAACTCTTCTGTCACACCGACAGCACACCACACCACTGTCTTACATCTCTCATACATGTCCTGCACCACTGTAACATACTTCTCTGCCACTCCAGACTTCCTCATGCAATACCACAGTTCTTCTCTCGGCACTCATCCATATGCTTTCTCCAGATCCACAAAGGCACAGTGCAGCTCACTTCTCTATTAACATCCTCAAAGCAAACATTGCATCTGTGGTGCTCTTTCTTGGCATGAAACCAAACTGTTGTTCACAAATGCTTGATCTCTGCCCTCTGTCTAGCTTCCACTATTCTTTCCCATAACTTCATCGTATGGCTCATCAACTTTATCCCTCTGTAGTTGCCACAACTCTGCACGTCTCCCTTGTTCTTAAAAATGGGCACCATCACACTTCTCCTCCATTCCTCCGGCTTCCTCTCCCTCTCTAAGACCTTGTTGAATGTTCTTGGCAGAAAATCTACTGCTACCTCTCCTAGACACTTCCACACCTCCACCGGCATGCCATCAGGACCAACTGCCTTTCCACTCTTCATCTTCTTCAATGCCTTCCTCACTTCACCCTTACTAATATTTGTTACTTCCTGTTCCTCAACAGTCTCTCTTCTACTCTTTTTTTCTCTCTCTCTCATTTTCCTCATTCACCAGCTCTTCAAAGTACTCTTTCAATCTTCCCAGCACACTTCTGTCATCAGTCAATACATTTCTCTCTGTGTCCTTTATCACTCTGACTTGCTGCACGTCCTTCCCATCTCTATTTCTCTGCTGTGCCAACCTGTATAAATCATTTTCTCCCTCCTTACTGTCCAACCTATCATACAAGTCATCATACACTCTCTGGCCTTTGAGACCGCTACCTTTGCCTTACACTGTGTATCCCTGTACTCCTGTTTATTCTCTTCAGTCCTCTCAATGTCCCACTTCTTCTTAGCTAACCGCTTCCTTTGTACACACCCCTGCACGTCCTCATTCCGCCACCAAGTCTCCTTATATACTTTCCTTCATGAGGACACGCTAAGTACTCTCCTACCTGTCTCCCTGATCACATTTGCTGTCATTGTCCAGTCATCCGGAAGCACATCCTGACCACCCAAAGCCTGTTTCAACTGGTCTGTGAAGACAACCCAACACTCTTCCTTTTTCAGATTCCACCACTTTGTCTTCTGCTCTGCCTTTGCCTTCAGCACCTTCCTCACCATCAGCGTCATCCTGGACACCACCATTCTATGCTGTCTGGCAACACTCTCACCTACTACTACTTTGCAGTCACTGATTTCCTTAAAATGACATCGTCTACACAAGATGTAGTCTACCTGTGTGCTCCTACCTCCGCTTTTATAAGTCACCTTATGCTCTTGTCTCTTTTGAAAGAAAGTATTCACCACAGCCATTTCCATCCTTTTTTTGCAAAATCTATCACCATCTGTACTTCTGTGTTCCTGTCCTGGATACCGAAACTGTCCATCACTTCCTCGTCCCCTCTGTTGCCTGCACCAACATGTCCATTGACGTCTGCATCCATTAATATGCTAGTTAAATTATTCTTTTAAATATACACTCTGTCCAAACATTTAATGACTTTTCATTACACAGTGGCACCTTGACTTACAAATTTAATCCATTCCGAGGGCGAGCTCGTAAGCCAAAAAGTTCGTTAGATGAAACAATTATTCCCATAAGAAATAACAGAAAACCAATTAAACCGTTCCAACCCCCTCCCAAACTCATATAACCTGACACAACACATATTTGACCTAATATATTCAAAATAAACTGGTAAAAACAATAAATATTGCACAATACTAATAATAATACATGTACATTAACATTAATAATAATAATAAAACAAGAATAAACAATAAGTCAACTAACCCTTCCGATCATTGACTGTGGCAAACATGTCACGTGGGCAGGCAGGTGATGCGTAACAGAGGAGGAGGAGGAGGAGGAGAATTTTGTGCGCATACATGCTACGAATGCCAGCGAGGAAAGGTTCACGGTGAGCTCCCACAATGCCAGTGCTTCTCAAATAGTGGGGCACACCCCCCTTGGGGGGGGGGGTGCAGTGTGATGCCAGGGGGCGTATGATCCAGGGAACATGCTTTTTTGCCATACTGTACTAGAATTAAGTGTAATTGTGCATCCTCTACAGTAGACAGTAGGTGGGAGTAGCACTCTCACTGTTTCCTGTGGTATAGGGGAAAAAGCACCGAGAAAACGATATGAAGTGCAGCGAACACTATTTATAGTCGTGCACAGGGTGCTGGGGGGAGGGGGATGAAATGTTTTTTTTTTTTCTTCCTATAGGGGACATCAGAGAAAATAATTGAGGAGCACTGCACAAGGTGTTCTGGGAGAACGGAGGACTACACGCGGACGAATACTAGGCTTATCAGCCTGGAAAAGCCCTTTCCCTAGCAGAGCTCGTGAATTAAAATTTTGCTCGTTGGATAGTGCAGACTTTTGGTGAAATCGAAGCTCGTATCATGGAAAATTCGTTACAAAAGACACTCGTAAGTCAAGGTCACACTGTATGCTCAAATGAAAATAGTCAGCCAAGACATATCTGATGTGTGAACATTACCATTAGACGTCATCTGGCTCTACCAGGAAGAATAACTAACTAATCATACACTTAATATATTTTTGCCCTGCATATATATTTATCAACTTCGTTCTTCAGTTTTCAGCATCTGAGGCTGTAGGGTAATCAGCACTGTTTCTGAACCATTGAAGAACTTTGTTTTATTCCGTGCCAGAGACCACATAAGCAGGTTTGTTTGTGAGAGCTTGTGGTTATAAACTTCCCTTAATATTAATAGATCCAGGCAACGAATCCAAGGTCTTGGAAACAAACATGTCATGACTGAGTGAAGACACATGGAGAACAAATGTGGAGAGTATATGTCTGGCCAAAAATCGTGTTTTAATTGAGAGAAGAATCAAACATATCACTATCTTACACTGTAAGTGCTCCTTTCAAAGTAACATTGATCGGAAGCCACACCTATGGTTCAGGTAAGGTCTCACCTGGGAATGCTAGGAGGAGCACGGTTTGGGCGGTTGGGCACCTGTGGACTATCACCGCTGTTGTTAAATGGTCCGAGTGGCCCTGGGCGTGATGGAGGAGGAGGAGCGCCTCTGCCTGCTGGCCTCTGACCTGCAGACATTCTGCGTGGGGCAGTAGGACTTGGAGGGGGTGACCTGAGGGGGTAAAAGCGGAGTCAATGAAGGTGAGACCTAAATGAATATGGACTGCACATGGTTCATGATTGAACTGAAGAAGCAGGTTTAAAGACATAAATAAAGATCGTGATGTGCATAATGAATAAATAATGTATTTTACATGTAGACTTCGGTGACACAGGGATTTTCTATGCCTGTAAAGAATATATAAATATTTTTGAACATATAATGGTACCTTGACTTACGAAATTCATCCATTTCGAGGGTGAGCTCATAATTCAAAATGTTGGTTAGATAAAACAAAAATGCCCATCGGAAATAATAAAAAAAACAATTAATCTGTTCCAATCTCCTCCCAAACTCATAACCTGCCACAAACACATGTATTTGCCTAATATATTAAAGATAAACATCTAAAACCAGTAAATATTTCATAATAATAATACATGTACATTAACATTAATAATAATTAATAATAATAAAACAAGAATAAACAATACGTTAACTAACCCTTCCAATCATCGACTGTGGCAAAGATGTCACGTGGGCAGGCAGGAGGTAGCACTAGAATTAAGTGTAATTGCGCATCCACTACAGTAGTTGGCAGTGGCGCTCTCACTGTCACGCTATGGTGTAGGGAAAAGCACCAAGAAAACAATATAAAATGCCGTAAATACTATTTATAGTTGCGTGGAGGCATTATTTATGTTTTTTATTCTTCCTAGAGGGGGCGTCACAGAAAATAATTGAGAAGCACTGCACAAGGCGTTCTCAGAGCACGGAGGATATACACACGGAAGAATATGAGGCTAATCAGCCCGGAAAAGCCATTTCCCCAGCAGGGCTCGTAAGTCAAAATTTTGCTTCTTGGATGGGACAGATTTTTTGGTGGGATCAAAGCTCGTATCATGGAAAATTCATTATAAAACATACTCGTAAGTCAAGGTTCCACTGTATAACGCATGTTCTCCAGCACCTTGTGTGGGTTTCCTCTAGGTACTCCAGTGTCCTCCCACAGTTCAAAAATATGCATATCAGGCTAACTGGCTGTTCCAACTTGCCCCAAGATTATTGTGTATTGCCCTGCAATGGTCTGGCAAGCTGTTCAGGGTGCAAGCCGCCTTTACCCAGAGTCAGCTGAGATGGGCACTAGGCTCCCCCTTGACCCTAATTGGCTTATAAAATGAATGCATAATGTTTATTCTTCTAAGATAGATTCAGAATTGTATAAATAGAGCCCATCCATCAATCGATCAATTTGCCAGACCACTTAATGCTATTAGGTTATGGGGAGACTGGAGCTCATCTCAGTCGACTCTTAGCAAAGGTAGGGTATACTCTGAACAGCTCTCCAGTTCACTTCCAACCCACACAAAATTCGCACGCGCATATACAGTACTGGCAATATGAATAGCTGATTAGCCTAATGTGCATGTATTTGGACTGTATCAGGAAACCAGCGTACCTGGAGGACCCAGACAAGCATGGGGAAAACATGCAAGCTTCACACAGAAAACAACTTTAACCTGTCTCGAACCTGAGACCTTCTTGTTGTAAGGCAGACGTAATAACTACTATGATCCTGTGCTGTCCATCGACAGACCCCACATACTGTATAACTATTACTGTAAAGTACTGTACAGCATATACAGTGGTACCTCACCTTACGAAAGACCCAACAAACGAAAAATCCAGGTTACGAAACGCATTTACCTAAAATTTCCATCTCTAGATACAAAAAAATTCACGTTACGAAACGCGCCTGCCCAAAAATTCAAACATTCCCAACATCCCGCCCCACTGGCCTCCCATTGGCTATTCTGGAGCTGTATCTCCATAATACCCATGATGCTTTTCATGTGCCTTCAACCCATTGTTCATCACGGAGTTCTAACACACGTAAAGGACAGAGTTACTGTTGTATCGTGAGTTTTTTGAGTGTGTTCACTGCAACTTTATTTTTTGCCTCAGGCTTTTAACCTTGCATAAATATTTGTAAGATTATAACTTTGCTAAGAAGACATGGTCAACACACACACACGCACACACAAATATGCGTGAGTGATTCCCGATGAAAGGGATTGCAGTTGAGTGATATCGCAAAGGAATATGGCCGAAACTCGTCTACCATCTGTACGATATTGAAGAAGGAGACCTTAAAAGGTATACTTTTATCATTTTTATAGGGTTTAGGGGGTAGCATTGGGGGCCTTGAGTGGGGCCGGTGGCATAGTGGTTAGGATGCTGCACTTATGATCGAGAGGTTGTGTGTTCAAATCCCAATTAGACCCCCACTGTCCTAAGGCCCCTGGGTAAGGTCTTAACCACAAGTGTGCCTCTATTCACCCAGCACTATAATTGGGTACCAGTAAAAATCTACTGGGAAGGTAACCTGCGATGGACTAGCGTCCCATCCAGGAGGAGTTGTACTCTTGGTCGCTTCATGCTATGTAAAACCGCAGATAAGCACCGGCCTGATGAGCCACTATAGCTCGGGTGTAAAAAGCCCAACAGACTTAACCTTACCTATTGGGGGCCTTGAAACGAATCAGGCCTTTTACGTGTAAAATGCGACTCAACTTACGAAACCACTTCTGGAACAGACTAATTTCGTAAGTTGAGGTACCACTGTACTGTATTCAGTGAATTGTGCCCCTAGTGTTCCGTATTGGTACTGCAACAAGCCTGGTAATAAGAGACAAAGGGTTTTTCATGAAAATGTTTCTCATTTGGTGAAGAAAATAGAAGCCATTTTTTTCTAACTGAATGGAATAAGTGTCATCTGTAGAAACATGATTCACTGATTTAATCATTGGACCCAACACACCACATAATTCAATCCTGCGGAGAGAGGTAGACTACATCTCTAACCCCCTGATTTGACAGGATTATTCTGGCAAATAATCATCTTGGAAAAGTCTTGTGAATAAACACTGCTCCTGTGATAATCAGGGGGGACAAATTGGCCCCCAAATTGGCCCAATTATCCTGCAGTGTGGGTCTAACATAAGCCAGCAGTTAATAACTGTAATTACTGTGAGTAAAACAAAGAAAAATCAGATACTGTACAGGATTGTTGGAAGGTAGGCCCCATAAATCAAAACTAACATCTCAACAAGAACCTAATCTTGACAAAATCTTTGTGGAAGACATGATGGCGCTGTGAAGTCACCTGCGGGAGCCGCCAGAACCAGCCTGGAGCCAGGAGCTGTCCACAGGAGGGGGAAGAGGGGTGGAGAAGGTAGTGGTGGAGATGTCTCCAATGATGGCTAGGGCCTCCTTCAATGCATGGTGGGTCCGCAGCACCTCTTCCCTGCGCTGAACCTGTTCCTGAGATTCGTCCATCAGCGTGTTTTGATCCCCAGCCGAGTACAGCTGGGCCAATAGCTCTGCATTGATGAAGTCCTTCACCTGCCAATGGTTCCATACAATCTTTCTAACTTATCTCAGAGGAATCTCAGAAAAAAAAAATTCTTGCCTTCAAGCATTTGTTTGCATTTTTTGGCCACAGGCATTAAACAGCAATTAAAAATACATTGCAATGATACATCGCGCGATTATAATCCCAGGAAGCATGTTTTGATAAATTTGATAAGGGGGCATTCAAGAAAAAGCAGCACTAATACATAACCCCGAGTGAAAATTCCGTGATTACCTCTTTGTCACCACCACTTTCAACAAGGATACTCCTTCCCAACAGAATTATGAATATTCATGCTAAACCCAACATCCTTACACTTCCCAGAGTCCAGATTTACAAACTGACCACTGTTTCATATTGGGTTTCAAGACTTGACTTTACTTGACTTGTCCAATGCAGTTTTGATTCTTGTTCCATAAACCTCGACTTAAAACCTCAAGTCTTCTCTTTATTTCGTTGTGCGGCGTGTCCATTTTAAACAATACAATACTTTACCCATTACTGCATTAGTCGTAGAAACTGTAACGCCCCTTACATTATTAATCATTAGGTGCATGATGGTCTTGGGCATGAGATCCCGGATGCACTTGTTGACAATGGCCATGTAGGAGTCCACTAGGTTCCTGATGGTCTCCACCTTTCTCTCCAGCTGAGGATCCATGGAGAAGTTTTCTGCAGCACCAGAGCTCTCACCCTCCACCTAGTAATAATAATA
Organism: Plotosus lineatus; assembly: GCA_024760905.1. Taxonomy (NCBI): domain Eukaryota; kingdom Metazoa; phylum Chordata; class Actinopteri; order Siluriformes; family Plotosidae; genus Plotosus; species Plotosus lineatus. The sequence goes on along the minus strand of CM045745.1, from coordinate 33,459,120 downwards.
ATAATAATAATAAAAATAATAATAAAGATATCCATGAGAAACAAGAGAGGTGCTTTTATAGAAGGACGTTAACTGGAACCTTGATAACAACAAGTGCTCAGGAATTTATAAACCTACACATGAACAGTTCCAAAGAAAAAGTGGGAAGTGCCTGAAAGCAGGGGATATATCGTCATGTATTATCATACTTTGTTTGTGTTTTTTTTTTTTTTTTTTTTTTTTTTTTTGGGGGGGTTTTAGATGTTCTACATTATCACTGTGGCTGTGGAAGGTGATGGACTTGCTCCAACTTTGTTGTCCATATTCCCCTGATGGGCATTTTGCCTCGAATGGCATGCCAAGGATGGGAAACCCAAGTCCTATCTTCTAGTTGCTGATCAGTCATGAAGCTGTAACTTAAAGATTTCATCAAAACTCTCTGCTTATACGACGTACAAGTTAAACCTCACCAGGAGACCATTTTACTTTGATTTCAACTCCCACCCTGAGACTGACCTCAGAGACACAATGGCCGTCATGAGAATATGGTGATTTGCTTCTAGACCTACGCATCGGTATTAAGCACTGACCGAAGATTTCTCAGGGTAAACACCAGCCCGGAGCAGGGATGCTCTCCAGCTGTCCACCTCTTCCTGCGTGTTGCACGCCAGCTCCAGGAAGCGATTGTCCTTGAAGACGTTTCTTAAAAAAAAGAGAGCACGAGTGATTAGACAACACTAATAATGAACTCTAAATTGACCCACATTTGATTAAACCCTCCCCTGTCCTCTGAAGTTCTTCCAAAGCCGTGCTCCTCTCCACACACAAACTCCACAGCAGGGGCACATGGGAGCATTTGGCTGGGTATTTCCCAGCAGACCACAGGCAGTGATTGGGTGTTTTTTTTTATATAGGATTACTGTGCTAATATCTGTAAAACTAATACACACATATATATATATATATATATATATATATATATATATATATATATATACACACACACATATATCCAGTTTTGCTGAACTTTGAAAACATTCCATTGGCATCGCCTCCCCCTTTAATTTTTTCTGTGCTTGTGAGAACACAGGCCCATATGTAGTTGTCAGAAAGACCTCATGTCTGTGTGCTTTCGAACTAGCCTATCACAGCCATGGTTTCTTTAAACTAACCTATCACAGTCCATCACACAGTGTGCTTTGTGTGAACTGACCCCTCATGCTCTGCCTCAGCCACATCATGGTTGTGCATATAGATAACGCTGTAACCTGAAAATAAATCAGAAAACTCTTCTGAATCTCAGTGTTGTTCAATGATATCCTCCCAGGCCTGAGAGGAAGGGAAGTACTGAACGAACATTGGAATAGTCTTTAATCGCTCATGGTATTTACTTTATCTGCATGTTTCTAGGTATTTAGGGTACTCCAAATTAAATTAGGAACACGAACACACACACACACACACACACACACACACACCGATTTCTGTCTCTGCAGACCTACCGTTGCTCTGTATTGAAGATGGCGAACATGTGTTTGCTGGACATGAAACCTTTTTCCACATCTCTGACCTTCAGGTTGTCCAGGGGCAGCATGTACTTCTTCTCTTTCTCCTGCAGATTAAAAACCAGAGGCCTCAGCAAAATAACAACATCCTGATAACACCCAGGTCAGACAATAAGATTTAAACAATCGCAGAATGTGGCTGGTGCAGAATTTTAAGAAGAAATGGGACATGGGGAGGGACACTTTTGTCCTGCCGTCACTTTTTCAACTTCAGGTATTGTTCATGACAGTGATGTGATGCTCAGCTTGTCCACCTCACAGCCCAAAGGCCCTGGATTCGAGTCCCAGACTTGGGGAGGGTGTTTTTCTGTGGAGTTTGCATGTTATCCTTGTTTTGCTGGGGTTTGCTCTGGGTACTCTGGTTTCCTCCTACAGCCAAAGACATGCACATGAGGCAACCTGGCTGTTCCCAATATCGCTTCGGCAAATGAATGCGTGAATTACGGCCTATGCAGCATTTTTACATAGGAAACAGTATGTGTGTATCTGTATGTATCGGTCTGTCTGTCTATCTCTCCGTCTATCTGTCAGTCTGTGTGTCTGTCCGTTCATCTATCTGTCCGTCTGTCTGTGTCTAGATATTGTCAGTCTCTGTAAAAAGTCTGCATTTTTCACTCAAACACTTTACAACATTTTGAGGCTAAAAATCTCTAAATTCTGTTTGTTGGCATTACAAAAGGGTGAGAGATATAAATGATACTCTCTGGAAAACCAAAATTACTGATGTACACACATTTGCCATGGAGCATTTTATTCCTGAAATTTCCATGCACGGAACACCTCAGTCCAAGTTGCTGTAAGTTCTAACACATGTTTTTGAGTTGTAGGAATTTGTATGAAATTTATTTAATTCCAGTCAAACAGGCTGAACTCAGTAATAAATCTAGCATAACAGGACTATAAGGAGCAATATAAGGGGCCCAAGCATCCCCCCCCAAGGTAGTGCCCCAGTAGCAAATTCAGTGTCAAACCACTTTTCCATGTTTACTGAACATCCCATTTGTGCTTTAATTTGCAGTTTTAATAACCTCCTCTCATCTCTTAAGGCTTTGCACGACTTTGGATGATGGATCTTTTAGCTGTAGGAGCATTAGTGAGGTCAGATAAACGTACAACCAGAACATTTGGGTTTTTCCACCGCGTGTTTACATGGAGTTGACTTTGTGCACAATCTGTGCAATAATCTTACCGGAACGCATTTCAGTTCTAGTGATGAGATCTTGTAAAGCTCGAGCAGACGAAGATGTTAGGTGTCCACATACTTTTGGTGAGATTATGTCTCCTGAAGTATGCAGTAAGGGCAGAAGGAGGGGGCGGGGTATAAGAAATAAGGCCGCTTTGGACGAGATTTGCGAACTGAAAACAGAGGAATGAAAGCGTGAGCCACGGCAGCGAGAAAGAGACGCAGCACATATGGAAGGCATTAAAAACACGCTGTGGTTGAGGAACACCATAATTTCCCCTCCATGTATTTGAAGGATCATGTTGAGCCTCCTGAATTGACTATACTTATGAGGATGGAGGTCTGTAAAGCGAATAAGTGAGGGAGGGGTTTTCGGAGGTGGCGTGTTTGCGGGGTGCCCGACTGCACAGAAAAGGAAAGCACTAAAAGTCCATATGAAAATATTAATGACATGCTGTGCAGTTTAGAAATATTCCCCTCTACCCTCTTTATTTATTTCTCACATATTTCTCCCCCCATTCCACAGGGCCCCACTTCCTGCCTCAAGTTTTTCTTGAGGGGGAACGAGCAGAGCGAGAGAATGGGAGAGAGATTAAATGACAGCCTGGCATTAAGTCTAAACATCTGGTAGTACTTAACAGCAGGAGGAACGAGAAAGAGGAGGAGAAAGAGTGCAGGCAGAGGACGAAAGCTCGAAGTTGGAGAGAAGAACACCAGAGAAGAAGGGAGAAACTCCGCAAAACTCAGGCTGAAGGCATCCAGACCGCAGAGATGATAAGGATCAAGGATTCGATGTCTCGGATTGACTCACGGCAGCAACTCTAACAAAACCCTATGGGGGGGAAAAAAAAAAAAAATGGAACGTCCAGCACTTCGGAGGACCCCGAAATATCTGTCCCATATATGGAGACGAGGGTCCCTCCCTCTCCTTTTCCCTCGTTGCCTCCTGGACTTTCATTTTTTTTCTGCTAATATCACTTCCACGAAAGCACGCCCCATATTCCCGGCGGTCATCTGAACGAATGTGCCACGTCAAGGCAGGATACGGCTCTTGCAACATGGGACTCTGTTGGGGCCAGGACAAAATAATAAGTACTCTGTTGCTGTAGAAC
>CM045745.1:33437781-33450281 GCA_024760905.1 Plotosus lineatus | reverse complement strand
GTTTAAAACAAGAAACAATTGATGGAAAAGTGCAATTTTTGTAGTTGTACAGGTTTTGGTTATTACAGTAACGTCAGCGGTATAATTAACATGACGACGTTTCCTTTAATCCAACATTTTCTCAGTATTTAAGGAAGGAGTCTCCAGTATCAGTGCTTTATTTAAGTCTCTTGACGCAGGGAGGACGGCAGGATAGACGAGACAATCAAGAACCTGACATGCTGTTTTTTTAAAGAAAGAAAGATGGAAAGGTGAGGAAACGACTGTTTATACTGGCGATCTTCTAATCTTAATGAGAGCAGGAACTCGTTTTCCGGAATGTTCCCGAACGTTAAAGGGACTTTTAATCTGAAATGATGTCAAACATTCATCTTTAATCTACTTTAAAAAAAACAAACAAACAAAACTCTTACAATTTGGTAAATTGTAGAGAAGTAAAAGCAATAAAACACTTCAGGACCAGCTGTTATGAGAATTTATGTGATTTCTGTAAAATCAGCCCTGGCAGGTTGATCTAGGCTCCGACACCCAGAGGATCGCTCCTGAATCTCCGTGTTGGGTTCATTTCATGATAACAGCCAACTCACTCTCCATTATCACTCTTACTACACCTATGAATAAAATCACTCGTTCATTCATTCACTTTCTGAACCGCGTAATCTTAATCGGGGTAGCGGGGAGGCCGGCTCTGGACGAGGGCAGAGTACAGCCTGGACAGCTCACCAGGCCATCTCAATGCAGAAACCTCTGACAGATACGCAGCTCCTCTTTACGAAACTCAGCAACGGTTCAACATGAACCTCCACCACAGACAGTGAGAGACACGGTCGGCCTTTGATAACCCAGTTAGTGCACTGGTGGGACAGCAGGGACAACCTGGTGATAGTGAGACCTGAACCCCCGACATTGGGATCAGTGATCCAGCACCTTACCACCACCGTCCTCTATTAATACTAATTTAAATTCACTTACTCATTAACTTGGCCGCTTACTCCTATTAGGGTCAAGGAGACACTGGTGCCTATCTTGGCCAACACTGCAAAAAGGTGGGGTCTACCCGGGACAGCTCAGCAGTCCATCCACAAGACAACACAACGATTCTCAATCGCATTCGCAGCTCAGAGAAGCTTGAAGCGGCCAGTTAGCCGAATGTGCATGCCGGACCGTGAGAGGAAACTGGAGGTCCCAGGACGGACCCTCGCAATCACAGGGAGGATATAAAACCCCCCCACACACAGAAACACGCAAGCCTGAGAAACGAACCCAGTACCTTCTTGCTGAGAGGCGAACGCGCTACAAACTAATTTAAATTAGATTATTCATTTCAACCTTCCATTTATGATGCTTGCCATGGCAACCAGTTTGAGCGGTCGAGTGTTCCAATGCGCCATGGTAACCGTGACCGACACCACCCTTGATTATTTTTCTACAGTAGCACTACATCATATGAATATTACACACATTCATCAATCGGTCAGATATTTCTGTAATGTATGAACCACTGACGTGTGTTTAACAAACTGATTCATCCAGCCATTCGTTGTTGAACCGCTTCATCCTAATTAGGGTCGCGGGGAGGCTAACGCCCATCTCAGCTGACTTTGGGTGAGGGCGGGGTACACCCTGGACAGCTCACCGGGCCTTCGCAGATAACTGATCCATAATTTTTATTAACTATGTTCACATCATAGATTTTTAAATATAAGTTTTGTTAGTTTATGCCATGCAGACCTCACTGGCGGAGAATATTACAGCGTGATGACAGCGCCGGAGTCTGGGTTTATGTATTTATCCGTGCACGGAACGACCTCCGGTATAAATATAGGTTTCGGTGAATATGCAGCTGCAAACCTCGCCGTATCCGGCTACGATTACCTACACAGTGTGCGCGGAGGTTTATAAACAGCAGAAAGATATGAAGTGGTGTGAAAATCCGAGTTGTGGTGTGTGTGCCTGTCTACACTTGCTGTGCAGAACATCAGGGAGCCTGTACAGCAGGCACAGACAGGCAGACAGACAGCGACCCACCAGGAAGAGCAGACGGATACATCCACTATTCATGGATTAACTAATTAATTAGGAAATAAATGCTTGGGGGGAGGGGGGGGGGCAGAAATGGTGATGATGTAATGTTACTTTTTTTATAGGGGTGTCTTGAATTAAAGCCTTTTTTTTGCACTCCATATTGTAAACAGGTGTATTACAGAGTAGTCGTGCACTTTGTGTTTTTAATCTGTAAACTATGGTATAGCACTGTATCATTATATAATGCATTAGTGTTGGTGTTGATATTAATAAATTTTTTTATTTATTTTTTTTTAAGTAAAAATTGGTATTTTCTGTCCTGGAAACGCCATCATGGATACGGCGAGGAACATTTTGTACTTATCATTCATTGCTAATAGGGTCAGTGGGAGGTTGGAGTCTATCTCAACCTACACCAGCTCTGGGTGCACTCTGAACAGTTCGCAGTGCCAAGGCGGACCACCATTCACACTCGCACTCGCATTCAGGGGCAATTTGGAACTGCCAGTTTGCCCAAACGTGCATGTCTTTGGACTGTGTTTGAAAACCAGAGCACCCGGAAGAAACCAACACAAAAACAGTGGGAGAAAATGTAAAGTCAGAAAATATCAGAAAGATACCAAGTCCCAGCCATGCCACCACACACTTTCCCTGCTGTTCGGGAATCGAACACACAACCTTTTAGGTCCCAAAACCATAGCGCTTACCATTAGACTACAGCTGCCCTCATTTTTGTATAAGGTTTTTGTTTTACATTGACGCGTGGGGTATAAAGACTATTTCAACAGATATAACAGTTTGCATATACAGTACTGTATAGCTCACCCTGAAATTAGCCCCACCCCCATACAGAACAACGTCACTGTCTCTGCCCCACTTAAAATCGGAGAAATCGATGATAGCATGTTTTTTTGTTGTTTTTCGCCGTTAGACAGTGTGAGATTGTGGTTGTTGTGGTGGCTCAGTTGCTCGGCCTGTTGGTTTCTGATCCAAAAGTTTGAGGGCTCAATCCCCTGTACCACCACGCTGCCACCGTTGGGCCCTTAAACAAGGCCCTTAACTTTCAATTTCTTCATTATATAAAAAAAGTGCATGTAGGTCACTCTGGATTAGACCATTCACCAAATACCATAAATGTAAATGGACGGACTGTAGAAAATGAACTGCATTTATTGTGTTTTTATTCCAAACTTCATCGTGCCCCAGATGGCGCTGCAAACAACGAAGGACACGGTGAAGCTTCGTTCCAGAACATAAGAGTGTTTCTCACCTCGTCGTCCTTGAACCACGACAAGCTCTCAGCCGTCAGCACGAACCAGTACTCCTTCGCTCCTCCTTTCATGATGCTGATGTTGTTGATGGTCAACCATCCTTTGCGAATGACCTAAAAACGAGGCGGAAGGTTAAAGAACGACTGACTGAAGGTTGAAAATCACATTCAGGTCAGGTGACTCTCGACACATAAACCATCTCAGTGAGTGTTTGGTGGTTCATTAAGGTGTTTTAACTTCTCACTCAAGGCTACAGCAGGCCTGCAGGTGCTTGTGCAACGAATAACGTGCTTTGCTCATTCACGCAGAACGCAGAGATGCCGACATGGTGAAAGGTGGTCATTCTGCAGAAGCCATGCAGAACGAAGGAGAAAACAGGCATCAGGGAAGCAGTGCTCGTGGTCCCCATAGTGTGACCCACCACATCCCATGCACTACAGCCGCCCAGTCCTTCATATGCAGTGCACGGCTCTACAAGTGCTCTCGGAAATTACTTTTCCTAAACCGTAATCACACAAAAATAGACTAATTGCTTACGATTATACCCGACGCTGTGGGAGATGTGGCCTGAAATAACACAAATGCAAAAACATTTGGAACATCAGGACAACAAGTGGGGGAGAAAAAAAAATCTAATTCTGTACAAAACCCAACGCGCCAGAAGGATGACAACACCGAACGCTGAACACTGAACCGATAGCTGCTCACCTGCTCGTAACCCTGAGCGCCATCTGCACACGAGCCAATGATCATCACACAGGAGCACAGACGCGAGGGAATCACTCACTCATTCACCTTCATTCAACCATCAAACCGTTACAATATCCGAAACGTCTCCTGATAGAATACGTACTTTCTCCTCCGTCGAGTAACGACACCAACACAGCGTTGAATAAAGATTAAAAAGTAACAAATATTCAAAATGGTGTCTTGGTTTTAGTTTAAACCTGAAACACTTATATTTATTTATTAAATAATGTTTCTACATACTTCTGCTCATGAGTGAGGTGTTTATTTCAGTTATATCAGCATTGTGTTGCTGGAGATAAAATTTTTTCAAATAAAATATTTTAATTCTGCTTTAACACTTATTTATCTCCAGGGTGATGTTTACACTGTGTTCAGAAACCCGAGATGGAGAAAAGCTCCTTTCTTACCTGGATGTCCTGTCAGAGCAGAAAACATGGCAGATCTCCATAAACAAGGACATGCATGAGGACTGTGCACTCACGGGGTGGGGGTGGGGGTGGGGGTGGGGGTGGAAAACAAGAAGCTGACCATGAAATCATAAAACAGTTCATGGAAACATAACTGAAGTACAGGAGTGGCAGATTTAGCAATATACATTCATTTATTCATTTTCTGTGACTGCTTAATACTAATTAGGGTCGGGGTGAGGCTGGTGCCCATCCCAGCCAATTCCGGGCGAGGGCAGAGTACACCCTGGACAGCTCGCCAGGCCATCGCAGGGCAGATTGCAGCAACTCTTGTTGAAAGTCAGCAATGGTTCTTCTACATTAACCTCTCACCATATACAGTGAGAGACACGGCCAGCCGTTGATAACCCAGTTAGTGCACTGGGAGGACAGAGGCAACCTGTTGAGAGTGGGACTTGAACCCCCAACCTTAGGATCAGTGATCCAGCACCCTTTACCACCAGGCCACCACTGCCCCAAAATATACATACATACACACACTATATATATATATATATATATATATATATATATATATATATATATATATATATATATATATATATATATATATATATATATATACACACACACACACACACACACCTGCTTCAGAGCAAGAAGGTCCTGGGTTCGAGTCCCTTACTGTAAAGCGATTATATGCTGTCCCCATGCTTGTATGAGTTTCCTTTAGGTACTCTGGTCTCCCACAGTCCACAGACATGCACATTAGGCTGGCTGGCAGTTCTACATTACCCCTAGTTGTGTGAGTGTTGGCCCTGCGATGAATTGGCGAGCTGTTCAGGGTGAACCCCGATATCACTGTGAACCACAGTGTTGTGGTATTATTTGATAAGATTAATATATGATTTCGATTGTAACTGGCGGTGTGAACGCACGTGCACTGCACTGCACTGTAGTAAATCTCAATACTGATTACTGTATATCACTACATCGCCCACTCCGAACTTAAACAAATCAAAACACACAGTCATGCAGAAAACAGCAAAGAAAGGAAAATTAACTGGATGCAGAACTCAAACTAGTTCATAAATATAGCAAAGCGCAACAATATAATAAATAAAGATATATAGATCTGCAGAAAAACAAACGTAAACAGAAAATGCTAAGTAGAGAACAGTGAAAATTCTGTAAGCTTTAGAAATGTCTGTGATGTAAAAAAAAGCGTCTGGGTCCGTGAATCACGTGCTGTAGTTCGCATGAGCCTCAACCCGGCACCTGACCAACCAATCGCATGACACCAACCTGGTTTCCGGCAGAACTCGTCTTGTTTGCTTGGCTGCTTCGCTGCTGTGCACTTTAATTAGAAGAAATGAAAGGAAAATTAAAAAATAAAGGATTATGTCATACACACCAATATAAATACTTCTGAACTGCTTAATCCTAATTAGGGTTTTGGGGAGACTGGTGCCCATCTCAGCCGACTCTGGGTGAGGGCAGAGTACACCCAGGGCAGAAACACGCTGACGGCTATGCAGTTCCTCTTTCCGAAAGTCAGCAGTGGTTCTTTTACATGAACCTCCAACCACAGACAGTGAGAGAAACGGCCGGCCTTTGATAGCCCAGTTAGCTGCACTGGTGGGGACAGCAGTGACAACCTGGTGATAGTGGGGCGTGAACCCCCGACCTTGGGATCAGTGATCCAGCGCCTTACCACCAGGCCTTAAATTAATTCATTAATTAATAAAAGGTTAAGTGGATATTGCTTACTAGGCCCAATACAGAACACTGAGGGGATTATTTAGTGATAGCCACCTCCCGCCGGGTGGATAATGTTTTACTGTACACTACACAGGAACTAAAACAACATTTTCATGGTTTATTTTCACATTTTTAAAGCATGACGATGGTGACACACACTATTATTCCATCTTATGAAATTCACTGAAAGTATGAATAAAATGTTTTCTTGCCTTTAAAAACACACTGCTCAAGCTCCCGTGTGATGCACCAACAAGGTAAACAACTACCAGGAGATGGCGGGTTCAAGAAAGATCTGGCATTTGCTTTGCCTCCCTGTCACCTACTTACTGCAATCAACAGCCAATCACGAATGGTACAAAGAGGCGGATGTTGGGTTCCCTCAGAGTCTGTTAGGCCAATCATAATGCAGCATCACATGTCACAGAGTGGACGTGCATCCCTTATTGGTGGTGGCTGTATATAATGAGGAGGCAATGCTTGAGGAATGTGAATTGGCTACGACTAAACTGGGGAGGAAAAAAGCTAAAAACCTACGGTGGCCATATTACGTTGATTATTTCATATATTTGATACTTCGTTTTGATTTTTTTTAGGATTCCGGCTGTGAATCACTGGCCATAAAAATGGATCACCGGAATCAGTGGCCATAAAAACGGTGAAGTTTTGTTCCCCTGTTGGATTTAATCATCGTCCTCAGCTTGCAACGTGGATAATGTACATTGTCCTGAGATAGAAAACCAATCAGATCGTCAATCACATTCCTGTGTAGTATATAGTAATTCTCTTCATAGAAAATACTTACTTGGCAAATCCGATGAAATCCTCATGGTTGGTGTTGATGTAGGCAAGCTGCACATCGATGAGCAACAGAATCTGTGAACACATCAAAGTGTTTCGGTACTTTAAAGGTCATTTATAGATTTGATGTTTTGGGTATCAAGAGGCATTATATTTCCACGCTGTCCGTGCCTACGTCCATTCATCGGCCTGAACTTCCCTGTGGATACACCAGCTTCTGAATCCCTTAAACCATTGCCAGTTACTCACTACTAAAGGCCAATGAACTGGTACAACTCCTGAGGTCATTGGTCAAAGGTCAATATCACATGAGATCATCTTAGAAAAATCTTTCTGAATGCCATCATGGATTTGAACCAAACCTCCACCCGTCACTCATTACCAAATGTCCATGAACTGCTGTAGAGTTTAAGGATAGAGGTCAAAGTTCAGGGTCACAGTTCAAGCACACACCAGAAGCACACACATTGCTTTGAATACGTCGATGTTCCATTTATTATTATTTTTTATATCCACCAAGGAAATTACAATTCAGATGCAGTTTATTTCTCAGTTTGTTTGTCACCCTGTAACCAGGTCCACGTAAAAACTTTTATCTGTGGAACTTGGTGGAAGGGGGTAGCCTGGGCCACAGAGGAACCCTTTCAACCTTGGAGTGGATCAGAATCGCTGAGCAGATCCATGGATTTGAAGCTTAATCTGGTTTATTGGTCTAGGGCAGTGCTTCTCAATTATTTTCTGTGGCGCCCCCTCTAGGAAGAAAAAAAAAACATTTCACGCCTCCCATCGCCTCGCGAGCGACTATAAATAGTATTATTTGCCTATGCAATTGTTATTAGTACACCTCTGCATAACATTGTATCTTTATTAACATTAAAACAAAAAAGAAAGAAATATAGTTCAACTTACAATAAAGAAAAACTTCATTAACATTGTTTTTTTTAATCTGTAATAGAAAAGATTTAAAGTGCACCAATGTGCCTGAAATGAAAAAAAAAATCCTTATTCAAACTCATTCAACTTATTTATGTCTTAATATCTCCATCTCTCTCCACCTTTCTCTTTGTTCCTGTTAGAAAATTTTCCTTACTTCGCTTCATATCATTTGCTCGTGCAAAAAACCGTTACACCATAGCATGACAATTAGAGTGCTACTCCCAACTAGTGGACTGGAGGTGCAATTACACTTTCCTGTTGTACACTATTCCAGAAAAGCATGCTCCCCAGAGTCATATGTGCTCCCCCCGGCATCACATCGCGCCACCCCGGCATCATACTGTGCCCCCCAAGGGGGAGTGCACCCCACTACAGTATTTGAGAAGCACTGGTCTAGGGGTATGATTCTCGCTGAGGGTGCGAGAGATCCTCGGTTCAAAACTCCGGATAAGCCAGGCAGCTGCAGCCGAATGGTTTAGAGAAGCAGGTTTGGAACCAAAGGGCTACTGGTTTGATTCCCAAACCAGCAGGAAAATTGTGTGGTTGTGGATCAGTGAGCTGAACCTTCCCTTCCTCCACCTTTATAGCTGAAGTGCCCCTGAGCGAGACACCGAGTCCCCAACTGCCCTTCGGGTGCTGCCATGTTTGCCTTTGTATTGGTTAAAAATTTAGAAGTCAAGATTTCTCTTGTGGAATTAAATACAAAATAAATTGTAATTTTTTTTTCACTAATTTGGATACCCAGGGGGTTTGTGCTTGGTGTAAGTCTGCCCTCTCTCTCATTGGCCTTCTGGTTTCTTCTGTGCTTTGCAGGAGGAAAAATACCAAGCAGATGAATACACTGCTTGTTGATGTGAAAGCAGTCATTACCTGCTCTTTGGCTCGGCTCTCGCGCTCGCGGATGTGAGAAGTGACGATTCGCTCCGTCTCCTCTCTCAGCATGGGGAACGTACCCAGCTACAGACGCATGAAACACAGATGAGCACAGGATCACACTGCATAGAGCAGCTCACATTCAAACATAACAAATATAGAGCAAATACAATCTGCCTACAGAAAACTGAAAATCATTCAGAGGATCGCTTCAGTCAGACATCTGAAATCGTTTCTCAGTGATGTCACACGGTGTCAAATTCTCGAGTCTGATTGGTCAGAAAGTGTTTTCAGAAGTAGATCTGCTGTACGTCACAGCTTTATATTACGACTTTCATTCTTTACTGCTATCATTGTAATAAAAATGAATTACACAGGGACTTTAATAGATGGTTGATACAGCCTTCAAAACAGAGACGTTCATTTAATATTATGGAAAGAGTCTCCGGTGTCAGCGCTTTGGAATAGTCAGACGTAACGCCACAAAAAGTTTTATGATGTGTGAAAGTCTTCAGGATTTGTGATGAGTCAGGAAAAGGAGAAGCTGTTTTATATTTAAAAAATTAAAAAAAAAAAAACAAACAAACAAAAAAAAACCTGATGGGCAGCATGTCCACGTCATAGCAAGAAAATTCTGGTTTCAAGTCCTGGGCTGTGCATGGACGTTTCTGTGTGGAGTTTGCATGCTCTGCGCTGTGCTTATAAGGGTTTCCTCCAGGTACTCTGGTTTCCTCCCACAGTGCAAAGACATGCACATAGGGCTACATGGCTGTTTCGAATTGCCCCCAGGATTGAGTGTTATTGATTGTATGTGTTGGCAATGTGCTGATCTGGCAAGCTGTTCAGGGTGTTCCCAGTCTTCGGCTGAGATAGGGTCCTTTTTAGGATTAAGCAGTTGGCTACTAAATGTGTGAGCAATTGAGTGAGAAAAGCTGCGAAGGGAACGACCGTTTATAGCTACTATAACGCATGCTAGTCTCATCACAGATGTTCCCCAAGGTTAATAGACTCTGTCCCTTAACCACACCCCATTCCTTACATATCACCATGATCATTACTCTTTTACATTATAGGAATGACCTGGTATCACAATGCCCCATGACCTCCCCAGGCCCCACCCCTCAAATTTTAAATAGGTCATTAAAAAAACTTGAATTGACATTAAAGCAGGGCGGCACGCTGGCTCAGTGGCTATCATGTCCGCCTCACAGCAAAAAGGCCTGCGTGGGTTTCTGTGTGGAGTCTGCGTGTCCTCCCTGTGCCTGTGTGGATTTCCTCCAGGTATTCCGGTTTCCTCTCATGGTAGGCTAAATGGCTGTGAGTGTAAAAGGTTGTGTGACTGATGGCCTTGCGATGGCCTGACGAGCTGTCCAGGGTGTACCTCGCCCTCACCCAGAGTCAGTTGAGATGGGCGCCAGCCTCTCCACTGGACCCTGGACCTTAATTAGGATTACTTGAATTAGAAAATGAACGGATGAATGATATAACAGCAGGAGATGATCATGTGCCGTGTGTGTTATGGCTGGGAGATATAACTTTACAGAAATAGGAAAGACTCTACCTTATTAGCACACTGGCGCACGGTGTTGATGAGCTCCTGAATGACCAGGTCGATACATTTAATGCAGGGTTCCTTCAGCTTCACTACCTGTTTCTTCACTATTGCCTCAAATGCCATGTCTGGAGTGAACAGGCCTGTCCTGGAAACACAAAGAGAAAGGGGGAGGGGAGCATCGGGGTAAACACGTACGCTAAGTTGTACTGTACTACTAATTAACCGAGCGCGAGATCTGTACGATGAAATGTCAGATTTGGAACTTCACTGTACAGACCAAGCAAACAAGGCTAATACGCAGTTTATTATACAGCGTTTTGAAATATTAGCCTCGTTTAATTCATGTAGTGTTACTCGCTCATGTCTGAACAAGGAGTGTTCATTCACGGCTCTGGCAGTATCGGAACTCTATCAATGTCCAATGAGGAAGTGGATTTAAACTCTCTCTTTACATCACAGACTCTTCATGGCATCAGACTTGGTGTTCTTTGATGCGTTCTAGTTTTCTCATTTAGCTTCGCTTGTACACCGGCTCCGTGTTTCAGTCAGCACTTTGGGGTTGCCAGTCCACTATAAAACCCTCATCAATCAGGGCATGCTACGCATCTCCACACGGACTCCTGATCATATTTCGCGCTTCATTAAGCTGCTACAGGCTAACTGTACATGATTTCAATTCCGTTCAATTCAGATTTAGTTCTGCAGCACCTTTATCAATCAAAATTGTTCTATCGCCTGCTTTTTGACCGATCCAATCGTGTATACTGTCATTGACAATAACTACGCAGAAATATTTTACAAGAATGTTCATGCATGTACTGAATCGAAAAAAGGTACACATGACATTATCACTTCAGACATATGTATCAATTTTCTCAATAAATTACTAACCCGTGGTTAAATAGGATCATTATGACTTACGTATGGAAATCTGACCATGTTTTAGTTCATACAGACACTCCCCGACTTACGTTCATCCGTTTTACATTTTTTCGATTTTACGTTTTTTTTTTCAATCTACGTAGTACGCTGACATAATGACGCTGCATCCATTGTTTACAAATGACAGACTGAATGTGCCCCTCCTTCTTCTCAGTTCAGTTATATATACTGTATATCGATATATATTATATATATCGTGCCACTTGTGTTAAGATGTCGTCTCTGTGATCTTTGTGTTTACACTGTTTTTGCGGACTTCTGTAAACCTAAGCAAATCTGGTTGATCAGAAGCGTAAGCCTACTAGCATGGATGCAAGTCTCATACACAGAGATGAATTAACTATCTGCACGGATCGGCGCAATCTACCACGTTAAGCAAAATAATTGTAAAACGAATGAAAACCCGAATCCAGAAAAGAAAGAGAACTCTCCGCTCTGCTGGTGATTCACATCAGTGCAGGCCGAGTACTAAACAAGTTCAACGGCGCACTTGCTCACGTGAAAGACCGTAAGTCCGTATAACCCGCCTTCAAGCACAGCAAGTAAACTACTTTTGGTCTTGAGCGCCTCACATATCGTAAGCGTTGATTGGCCGTTTTAAGTGAATCGGCTCAGCTTCATGTAAAGTGATGACCCGTCGACCGTCGGAACCATTTACAAGCAGAAAGATCGCATCATGGAGAATGTTAAAGGTTATATTTGATACTGTATTTGATATTTGATGAGTGAATTTGATTAAAATTTATCAATTTGAATTATTTTGCTTGAATTTAATTTATTTGAAATCAATGTTGATATTATTTGATATATTTGATATTATTTTACAATGTTATGTTTATAATAATTGATTTAGAGTGTTTTATGAGATACGGTAATGGTATTTATGGATGTATAGTACAGTATGAGCGTCGTACGTTACACGTCATACGTCACTGTAACAACTTATGTTCACTTTCAACTTATGTTCGGCTGTCCGAAACCAATTAAAAACCCAAGTCAGGAAGCGTCTGTACTTAAAACCAAACATATATAGGCGGGGCTGGTGGTGTAGTGGTTAGAGTGCTGGGCTCATGATCAGGAGGTTGTGTGTTCAAATCCCGCTAAGACCCCCACTATGCTAAGACTCCTGGGCAAGGTCTTAATCACAAGTGTGTCTCTGTTCAGCCAGAAGTATTAATG
>CM045745.1:33367781-33432781 GCA_024760905.1 Plotosus lineatus | reverse complement strand
GACACCAATCGTCCTCAGACCTAGAAGAAGAAAAGACACAGGCTAGGGACAACGTCTCCATCGCTTACACACACTATAGGGGACCTTGTGAGTCCCTTTGGGAAATGATATCAATGAAAGCTTTGCGTATTCACAGTTGCATTACTGAAGCAGATGTCGACGTTGATGCACCATTTCGAATATTAAATTCTACCGGTTATAGTGTATAAAAGGGACGGACAGACAGACAAATGTGTGGGTGGATGAATGAATGGATAGCTAGGTTGGTGGGTGGATGTAAGTATGTATTTAGTGGTGTGTGGGTGGATGGAGTGATTGATGGATGGATAATCGATTGACGGAGGCTGGGCGGATAGATGGATTGATTGATGGATGGTGAGTGGGTGGAAGGCTGGATGGATGGATGGACAGATGGACTTGTATGTGGATGTATGCAAGTATGGATGGATGGATAGATGGATGAATGGAAAAATAGATAGAAAGCTATGTGAGTAAATGAATAGATGGGTGACTGCCAAAATCCAGCTACCCATCATGCCTTACAGAGTGTGTCGATGGATGGGTGGATGCATGGATGGATGGATGTTCCAATGATGAAGAAAATATTAAGAAAAAAATAATAACGTCCAGCCCGGTGGCAAGGATGTGTAGTGATTAGCAAATGCGCCTCATAGCAAGAACATCCTGGGTTCGATTCCCAGCTCGGACGTGTCTGTGTGGAGTTTGCATGTTCGCCCCGCGCTTGCGTGGGTTTTCTCCGGGTTCTCCGGTTTCCTCCCACAATCCAAAAAACATGCACGGTAGGTTAATAGGCTGTTCCAAATCACCCCTAGGTGTGAGTATGAATGGTTCTGTGAGTGTCGGCCCTGCGATGGCCTGGCGAGTTAGCCAGGGTGTACCCTGCCCTCACCTGGAGTGGGCTGAGAGGGGCACCAGGCTCCCCGGGACCCTAATTAGGATTAAGCAGTTCAGAAAATGAATAAATGAATAACGTCCAGCCCACCACCTTTAAACACAAGCAGATGTCTTTAAAATCCTAAAAAAAAAAAAAAAATCAGGGACGAAAAATTGTGATAGATTGGTGAGTTGTTCAGGGGTGTGACCCACATTCATCTGGAGTTGGCAAAAATAGACTCCAGCCTCCTCAGGGCCCAAACAGAATTAGCGGTTCAGCAAATAAATGAATAAAAATGTTTGATGAAAAAAATGAAGTAAACGAAGGGTGTAGCTTTGGAGTGTGTGTCTCCCAGAGAAGTTCTCTCACCCTGAGGATCCACATCTTTCGCCAGCTTGAGGGCATCGGAGTTGGCCAGGTCGGTGTTGGCGGGAGTGACGGCGAGGATGAGGCAACTCTCACGGCAGATAAACTGCATGATCATGTCGCGGATCTGCTGCTCGATGTCTGCGGGCTGGTCTCCCACGGGCACTTTAGTGATCCCCGGCAGATCAATCAGAGTCAGATTCAACACTGCATGGATGAAACAAGACCCTCGATTCAATTTCCTTCCTAATTACATTTATTTTAGCAGTTTTCCGGATGTGCAGTGGACAGAACCATGGATCTGGACTCCACACACCTGATGAGCAAAAACAAACAGTGGCAAAGTTAAACAATCTGAACTCGAGCTGAAAGATTAAAGGGATGGGAACAAAACAAAGGCTCAGCGAGTTATATATGAAGAGGTTCTGGGTTCGAGTCCTGGGCTTGTATGTTCAACTTGTGCCTGTGTGGGTTTCCTCCGGGTACGCCGGTTTCCACCCATAGTCCGAAGACGTTCACATTAGGCTTATTGGCTGTGCCAAATCAGCCCTAGGTGTGAAAGCGCATGTGTTTACAATGCGATAGTCTGATGAGCTGTTCAGGGAGTACGTGGTCGTTACACAGTGTTGGCTGAGATAGGCTCCAGCCTCTCTGTGATCTCGGTAGGATAAAGTGTTTTGAAAATAAAGTATTTGTTGATGCGAAATGCATGTCTGCACCCAAAAGATTAGTAAACACAAGTGAAATCAAACCTTATTGATTTATTTCAATTTAAAAGTCCAGTATTTTTTTACCGTGATTATGCCGTACTGTTTGTGTTCATTATTTTAACGAGAGTCGATATGATATATTTGGGGCAGGTTTCCTAACACACAGTATCACGCCTCCACTGAGGCACATGCTATTAAATAACCTTTAAGAAACTGCCTTCCTGTTGCCTAAAATAGATGCTGATATTTTCTTCGGCGGGAAATAGGAGGAAAAACATTCACTGCTTTTATATTTTAGCCTTTGCAATGTTGGTTGAGTCCTCAGAGCTGTACTCGCTGTGATGATTCATTCTTTCAGCACTCAGATCTTTTTATACCTTTTATTTATATGGAACACTAACCTAAAAAAGGGTAACATATACATATTTACATCATTATAATAACCTGGGATAAAACCTGAGTAATGATAACATTGTACAAACATATCCAATAAATAAAGAGTGACCACAATCCTGTTTTGTTGACCTTTCAAACTCTAACATTACACTGAAAAAAAAATCTTGTATAGTCAGTTGGTTTTAATTTAATTTATCAAATTTGCAATATCCTAAAATGCGTTCATTTGAAATTTGTAATTCACTTCACTTTTGCAAGAATGAGAAATTGCAAGATAACTATGTAGTATTGTCAATTTAAAAAAAAAGCAAGATTCCAGCAACAATAACAGTATACAGATATTAAACTAATATCAGCTATAAACTGGTAAACTTCTGAATTAAATAAAACTATATGCACACCTGGACTGAATACGACATTACACTTCCATACATCATACAGGCATCGACTCGTTTACATGAATGCATTGTCTATAGATGCATACATACACATATACATATATATATACACACACACACACACACACACACACACACACACACACACACACACACACACACACACACACACACACAGGGATCCCTCACTACTTAGTGCTTCAATTCATGCGGCTTCAGTGCATTGTCGGGTTTTGGTTTGTTTTTTTTATATATAAGTATTCATCGAATTAAAAAAAAAAAATGAAATAAAGGAAGAATAGGGGGAAAAGTTCATGAAAAAGCCACAAAAATAAGGCCAATTATGAAAAAATAAATACCCTAAACAAACACAAAACAAAAAACAACCCAAAATCTCCCATCAAAACGAGTTACATTGTTGCATCTGTGTGTGCACGCGCATTTGCACACGTGCGTCGTCTTTTTCTCATGTAATACCATCTGTATGTGTGTGTATTTATATAATACAATAAATAAATAGTTATTTTTTTAAATGTTTAATTGTTCTTATAAGCATTTATGGAATTGAATATGAATTTATTGATATTATATACACATATACATGTATGTTTACGTCAGTCAGGGGGAGGGTGGTTCGGGGAGTGATCCTACTTCGCGGATTTTGATGGTCACGTGGGGATCTCGGTCCCAATCAACCACGGAAAGTGAGGAATCCCTGTACAGTATATATATATATATATATATATATATATATATATATATATATATATATAGTGGTACCTTGCCTTACGAAATTAATCCATTCCGAGGTCAAGCTCGTAAGTCAAAATGTTCGTGATATAAAATAAAAATTCCCATCGGAAATATAGACGTCACTTCCATCTCACTTTTTCATTGTACAATGGCTTCCCTGAACTTTGATCAATAGTGCACCATGTTTAAGGGGTGCAGTCATGCTCGTGCCCCGAACTTCTCCCAAAATTAGATGTATGGAAGCAAAAAAAAAAATGGCACTCCTCACATTTACCAATCGTGTTTTTTTCCCTGCCATGCCCGCAAACTCCCAACAATCCCGGAAGCTTATTTCGTGAGAACAGACACGGCTTGATCCGTATACCCATCGCCAAATTTTTTTTTACAACGAGCACTATGATTGGTTGATCTCACATTTCCAATCCACATTTGCATTGCATGGTTGCAGCCTTGAGCGCCGCTCACGCAGGAGACGATGCGGTGAGAGAACTGACTACAGGCGGATGATCGGTAGGGTTACGTCCAACACCACTGACTACTAGCGAGAGTAAGAGAATAAAAAATACACAACATGACATGCAGAACATTTACAGGAACTATTATTAAACGGAGTAGAAAAGCCCGTGTAACATGTCCCTCAAACTCGGCTGAGCTCCTCACAAGTTTAATGGGGAGCAACTCACACTCCCAGCAATTCAGAGGCGAGTAAAAAGTTGCACCCTACGCTATTTTTTCCTGTGATGCACTGGAATTAGTACTTAACCGCACCCCCCCCCCCCCCCCCCCGCACCCCCAAAAAAAAATAACAAAGGCTTCGGGATAGCACATGCTTAAAAGTGTACAAAGAATGGAAGGTACCATGTGGGGAAAACACCCTCAGGTTGATAGGAATTGGGGAGATGCCCTTATTGGCTCCAGTGACACGGTCCGTTTCAGCCTCGATCTCCTGACGCACCTCATCAAAGTCAATGAACTTCTTTCCCTTGCAGTGAAGAAACTCCGCCCATTCTGTGAATCCACACAAGGGCACATGTACAGGTTTTTACAAAAGACCACCAGCAGGCTATTTCTACTTACTTTACCTTGTGGAATCGTAACACAAATTCATTTTTAAATACAAGTCCTCTGCACTCTAACTCCGCCTTCAAGACAAAAACCAACCGACAAAGTCACTCGCCGTTAGAGCTCAGAGAAATTCAAATTAATTGTTTTTTTTCTTGGCCTCCTTCATTTGTTAGGAGGAATTAACTTTGCTTGAGAGTCGGCCGTCCATGGGAGCTGATTGGCCAAGCTCTCACGGGAGGGATGGCGTATGCTCATTTTCCTGTCACTCACAGCAATCACTAGCCAATCATGGGTGTTTGTGAGGTCATTCGTTATGAGGGGCGGATAGTGTTTTCCCTCCGAATGTGTGAGGCCGCCCCCAAATACACAAGTGCCAAACCCTCCTTGGTCAGTGGTGGCCGTGTCATAGGGAACTTGGTGGCTGGTAATTGGACGCGACTGAATTAGGAATAAAATGAGGGAGGTTCCTTCCAGAGTCCAAAGAAATGCACGTTAGGCTTATTGGCTGCTCCAGAATGCACCTAAGAGTGAATATTTGTGGCTATGTTGGCCCTTCGATGGTCTGGCAAGATTTTTAGGTTGTACCCCACCTTTGTCAAGAGTCGGCTGAGATATGATCTAACCTGCCCGTGGCCCAATAAGTGGAATTAAAATTTCCAAACAAAAGCGATGTGATTGCTGCAAGACAAAAATATACATGAGATGCGTACGATGTTCTGATGGATTTAATGTTGAGTGACCATCTGACGATTCGTCCGGTGATTGAAACTGCATTTGAAACGTGAATATTGATCATAATACGGCTGCGAGATATCGCAGAAACACACCGGACATAAAGGATTACCTACGGAAAAAAAAAAAAAACGAAGAACATGTTCAAAACTCCACCACAAGGTTCTACCACAACACTTCCTGTACATTGTTTAAAACGAGCCTCGGCTGTGCTAGGAATTCACACTGTGGTTTAAAGTCCCCTGTATATCTGAACCGGAAGACTGAGGCTGCGGGGCTGCTTACCTGTGTTAGAGCTGATGAGCTGCAGCACCAGCGGCCGACGGGTGACGATGCCAGAGCCTCGGGGAAGAAAATCCCTTCAGATAAAACAGAAAAGAAAGTGACTGCATGAAGAAAGAATTCACTGGTTACGTGTGTGAGAGAGAGAGAGAGAGAGAGAGAGAGAGAGAGAGTGTGTGAGAAAGAGAGAGAGAGTGAAAGAGTGACAGTCAGAGAGAGAGTGTGGTGTGTGTGTGTGTGTGTGAGAGAGTGAGTGTCAGAGAGTGAGAGAGAGAGTGTGTGAGAAAGAGAGAGAGTGAAAGAGTGACAGTGAGAGAGAGAGTGTGTGTGTGTGTGTGTGTGAGAGAGAGTGAGTGTGAGAGAGAGAGTGAAAGAGTGACAGTCAGAGAGAGAGTGTGTGGTGTGTGTGTGTGTGTGTGAGAGAGTGAGTGTCAGAGAGTGAGAGAGAGAGAGTGTGTGAGAAAGAGAGAGAGAGTGAAAGAGTGACAGTGAGAGAGAGAGTGTGTGTGTGTGTGTGTGAGAGAGAGTGAGTGTCAGAGAGTGAGAGAGAGAGAGAGAGTGTGTGAGAGTGAGAGCGAGAGTGTCAGAGAGTGTCAGAGAGTGAGAGAGAGAGAGAGTGTGTGTGAGAGTGAGAGCGAGAGTGTCAGAGAGTGAGAGCGAGAGTGTCAGAGAGTGAGAGCGAGAGTGTCAGAGAGTGAGAGAGAGAGAGAGATGTCTGAACAGATGAAATGATCAGTACCGAGTTGATTGTTTGTGACGTCTCTGAATGAAAGTCGCTTTTATCTGACCCGGGTATTGACCGGCGACAAAGCAATTAGCTGAGATGAAAAAGCAGGTTGAAAGGCATGAGGTTGCGTCCTCGAGGGAGCCGAGCGAGGACCAGGCCTGTGAACGCGCTTCCCGACGGAAGGCCCATTTTAGACGCTCTTTTGATTTCGGTGAAAAACGAAGCGTCTCTTCCATTCAGCATCGCTCAAATCTACGTCCATTTAATACTACAATGCTGTGAAATCCTCTCCTCTGATTGGCCAGAATTCATTCCTCTGTAACGAACACATTGTTTGAAATATTAGGAGTTCGTACTCCCAGCTCACAGCAAGAAGGTTTTGGGTTCAAACCCCGTGCTCAGCAAGGACTCGACATGTTCTCCCTGTGCTTATGTGGGTTTCCTCCGAGTCCTCCGGTTTCCTCCCACAGGCCAAAGACTGGACATTAGGTTAATTGGCTATAATAAAGTGCTACCTTGGCGTGAATGTTAATGGCTGTGTGTGTATTGGCCCCATGATGGGCAGGCTCGGAATGAATGAATGAATGATGCGAGTGAGAACAGAAAGCATCCCGACTTACAGATGAATAAACACAAAATGTATGACATCATTCTTCAGGGTCTTTAAAACCTCCAAGTGTTTTCTCCCTTACATAATATACTACAGACACACACACACACACACACACACACACACACACACAGAATAGTCCAATCGCACACTCTCACATCGTGTGTTTGTGTGTGTGGTGATGAGTAGGAGGTCCATTCTGTGTGATTTCCATCAGCAGCGAAACATGAAGTGAGATTTCATCACAGCCGAAGCTGCAGGCTTTTCTGACCACTGACACAAACCAGTGGGGCAACACGGAACTATTTTAAGCGCGGTTAGAGCACCGATACGCTGATTACACGGCCGACGCGTTTAACTTGAACCGCATTTCTCCGCCGTGTGATTCGTCTTCGGTCACCGCACACTGGTATGATTACAGGCTGTTTCATTAAGTCTTTGCACTTGGGTGGCACGGAGGGGTCACGGTTGGCACGTCCGCCTCACAGGGCCTGGGCTCGAGTCCCGGGTTCAGCATGTTCTCCCCGTGCTTGAGTGGGTTTCCTCCGGGTACGCCGCTTTCCCTGACATTCCGAACACATGCACAGTAGGAAACCTGGCTGTTCAGGATTGCCCCAGGTGTGAGTGTGAGCACGAATAGTTATGGGTGTTGGCCATGTGATGGGCTGGCAAGCTGCTCAGGGTGTACCCTGCCTTTCAACCAAAATTGGCTGAGCTGGGCTCTGGTCCCTACCCCCACTCCAATAAAGGATGAAGTGGTTCAGCAAATGAATGAAGCAATAAAAGTGTCATATCACAGCGCTTGTGTTCTTAGTAAAGTCTTGAATTGATGAATGTCTGTCACGCAGCCCTCTGGCGGTCCAGCAGAAAACCCCAGGTTGATGTTGTATCATAATGGCCTCGTCTGATACGTTATCATTTCCATAGTAAAATCCTCTTCCCACACATCGACTGTCCCTGAGAGACGACCGCCGTCCTTTTGCATAGCTCTGTAAGCGATGTGAGAACGCGAGGTACGAGGATTCTAAATGCTGCCGTTTCTCACCAGCAATCGCTCCAAATTACAATTCTCTTTGAGATCTATTTTACCATCGATGTTTTCTTCAATTCGCCAAAGATAACTTAAATCCACGCCCAGAAAATAAAACACGTCTGCGTACTGGCTGAGACAGTAAACACGATCGGGTTTTGTGGGTGCAAAAGGCAATAAGTTGAGGCATCGGCCTACACCGAGCGCTACGACTTTCAGCAGCTTCCACAGGAAGGGACTCAAGCTGAACGCTAGCGGTTCTGAAAGCGTGTGGAAACACGATGCCGATGACCTTGTCCCGGTCTTTACTGCAAACAAAACATAAACAAGGAAGCACAGCATGCAGCCTGATAGCACAATATAAACAAAGCAAAAATAAGAAAGCCCCCGCGTGAGCAAATGAAATATCAGAACATCTCACAGACATGAATGAGGATTTATTGTTGAGAAATGTGAAAGTAACCGCATCATCGAAAGAGAATTAACTGCGGCTGCCAGTCAAAAAAATTACAATAAACAACTTGATCTGTACAGAGAAATCTCAGCACTTTATACTTTTTGTTTTTGGGGGTTTTTTAACCTCAGCCTGACATTTCTTTAAACAGACCTTGCCCTCGGCTAATAAAGAGTCTTTACCTTTAGCGATACAAGGCTTGTCACCGTTCATCATCAACAACAACAACAACAACACACACACACATACATATATATATATATATATATATATATATATATATATATATATATATATATATATATATATATATATAAATATAAACAAAGTCCTTGGGGGTTTTTTACACCCGAGCCTATTGGCTCATCAGGGCGGTGCTTATGCCCAGTTTCTGTAGCGTGAAGTGATTCGGAGTTCAACTCCTCCTGGAATGGACGCTAGTCCATCACGGGTTAAATTCCCAGTATATTTTACTGGTACCCATTTATACTGCTGGGTGAACAGAGGCACACTTGTGGTTGAGACCTTGCCCAGGGCTCTTAGCACACTGAGGGTCACACACACACACACACACACACACACACACACACACATTATTTATATATATTATTTATATATATATATATATATATATATATATATATATATATATATATATATATATATATATATATTATATATTCTTCTTTTCCTTACGGCTTTTCCCTTCAGGGGTCACTACAGCAAACCATCTGCCTCCATCTCACCCTGTCCTCTGCATCTTCTTCTCTTACCCCGACTACCTTCATGTCCTCCTTCACCACCATCCATAAATCTTCTCTTTGGTCTTCCTCTAGACCTTCTGCCTGGTAGTTCCAACCTCAGCATCCTACTACCAATATACTCACTATCTCTCCTCTGTACATGTCCGCACGCACACCCTTTTGGCCATAAAAAGGTCCAGGGTGTCATCCTTGGATCCATCCATCCATTTTCTGAACCACTTAATCCTAATTATTGTCATGGGGAGGCTGGTGCCCATCTCAGCCAACTCTGGGTGAGAGCAAAGTACACCCTGGATGGCACATCAGGCTATCGCAGGGCAGAAACATGCTGACAGATATGCAGCTCCTCCTTACGAAAGTCAGCAATAGTTCTTTTACTTGAACCTCCCACTACAGACCGTGAGAGACATGGCCGGCATTTGATAGCCCAGTTAGTGACAGCAGTGACCTTGGGATCAGTAATCCAGCACCTTACCACCGGTCCACCACTGCCTGAAGTCATCTATTTATTCATATACTGATCCAACCAGTCACCATCCATCCAACCATCCTATCACCTGTCCGTACAACTGACCAACTCTCCATCATTCCATCCATCCAATGATCCAATCAACCATCCATCCATCCATCCATCCACTCTATGATCCAATCAACCATCCATCCATCCAATGATCCAATCAACCATCCATCCATCCAATGATCAAATCACCCCTTTACTCAACTACACAACCACATCAACCATCCATCCATATACTCCAAGTATAGTCTAATAATTACCCCAAGGGACACATTAGCATGGATTGCACCTTGGGGTGAAGAGATCAGCTCCTATCGTTGCCCCCCCAACAGAGTGACCTGTGCTCTCTATCTCAAGGTAAGAATTCAATTAAAAAAAAGTGTTCCATTTTTTTTGGAAGGTTTTTGTGTTTAAACCTGAGAAGGCTTTCTACAATGGCCTTGTGTCATTTTTAAATGGATTGTTTGAGCATCATTTAATATCAATAATAAATAGATCAGCAGTGCAGCTTACTTTCCCACAAAGTTCTCCAGCACCGAGCTCTTTCCGGCGCTCTGGCCTCCCACCACGGCGATCTGGGGCAGGTCGAGGTTGCAGCTTTGCCCGATGCTGCTGAAGGCGTCCTGCAAACGGTTCACCAACGGGATCAGCTCCTCCATGCCTCGGTTCCCCATGGTGGCCACAGGAGGAGGGAGGGGAGGGAGAGAGAGAGAGAGAGAGAGAGAGATGCAGGAATGAGGTGATGCTCAGCTAGTGAGGATGCTGATGCTGACCTTTGCGCATCAAGAAGCCAATAAGCGTCGGTGGTGCTGAGGAGGAGAGAGACGCAGACGGATGAAACTGCGCAGTTGATTCATTCTACACGTTTCTCAAGGGCATCGAGAGGAAACGACGGTCAGGAAACCGGGCCAGAACACAATAAGCATCCCTGATTATTCACTTGCAACTGACATTATGTTAAAACATGATGATGATGTCAGATAATAATAATAATAATAATAATAATAATAATAATAATAATAATATGCTGCGCTTGAGATGCGCAAGGATGCGCACACAGAAGGGACATAAATCCCACATTCTTCATCATCATCATCATCATCATCATCATCATCAGCAACAATAACAATAACAGCAGCAGCAGCCCTCACCGTTCCTGGAGCTTTAATCCCCGCAGTGTAATCCTGTTTGCAGACCCGAGGCAGAATGCAGATGAGCAGCCCCTGTGTTCCGTTCTCGAGACCCGTCCCTGGGTTCTGGTGTGAACGGGTTAAACCGCGGGCGCATCTGCGCGTCAGAGGGACATCTCGTCCCAAACCTGAGACGATGTAATTCTCCAATGACAGATTAATCGCTCCTTTAACGCAGCCGCACCGATGACGCATGACGCTGTACCGTGATCGACGTGCATTCCGACCAATCACAGAGCATACGAGTCTCTCTCCGCGATCTTATAGGCTGGAGCGAGAGCGAAAACAAACCCGCCCCCTTCTTCCGCCGCCCGCGTCTGGATCGTGAGCGTCGCTTCATGCGCATCGCGGGGGTCGCAGAGGAGGAGCAATCCGGCCCGCGTCACACGGAATAAGTCAAACACGTCGGGTTTTATTATGGAATACACCTGCTGACAAATAAAGTCATTTGGAATTGAGAAAAAAAAGTGAAACAAAAAACAATGGGATTTTTTCTTTCAGTGTATGAATTTTTTTTAAATAAATATAATTAAATTAAAGGCACAATATGGTGAATCTTATTGGAGAATGAATGGGATTGTTTCTAACCGCTTCCGGTTTCCGGTTGTTCAGTAACCTGTAAAGCAGAGGTTCCCATCCCTGAGCCTGGTTCAAAATAAGGTTCAAAATAAATAAATAAGGGGCAGTGGTGGTCTAGTGGTATAGGGCGCAGGATCGCTGATCCAAAGGTTGGGGGTTCGAGCCCCACTCTCCACATGGTTGTCACTGTCCCTCCCAGTGCACTAACTGGGTTATCAAAGGCGTCCGTGTCTCTCACTGTCTGTGGTGTGAGGTTTATGTAAAAGAACCATTGCTGACTTTCGACAAGAGGAGCTGCAAAGCCGTCAGCGTGTTTCCGCCCTGCGATGGCCTGGTGAGCTGTCCAGGGTGTACTCTGCCCTCGCCCAGAGTTGGCTGGGATGGGCGCCAGCCTCCCCGCGACCCAAGTGAGGATTAAGCGGTTACAGAAAATTAACTGAACTGAACTGAAATAAATAAATAAATAAAATTGGGGGTCCTTCAGCACCAGGGCTGGGAACACCCTGCTATTCGGTATTTCTACGAGATACATATTCTACTGTAGTTTCCTACAGGTCCTCATCAGACATGCATCCTCAGGCAAGAAAATGTAAAAAAAAAAAAGTGCTGTGAGCCGCTGTGAGCCCACTGAGCTGCTGATTCGTCAGATCAGCTGTGTTCAAACAAGGAAAATACAAACAAAAAAAAAAGGGGGTGCAAGGCACAGGTTCTTCAGATCCAGGGTGAGGAACCGCTGCCCTATCGGACTGTGGTGGGATATAAACTCTGATAAAGTTCCTTTTAGAGATCCCACCTCGATGAATATGCTTCTTTCTGATGAGCTATTATAAGTTGACTTTCAGGGGGCCACCGGTGTGATGAATACGTTCCCTCTTGGGCGCTGCTGCTGTTTGTAAAGTGCCCTCATTACACTTACTTCAAAAATGATAGGAATAGGTGTTCCTTCCTTCCTTCCTTTCTTCATTGGTTGCGTTATCCTGTTCAGGTTGTGGGGAGGTTAGACTAGACCTCAGATGACTCTGGGTAAGGATGGGGGTGCACCCTGAACAGCTTGTGAAACCATCGCAGGGCAACACACAACCATTTACACTCACAACAAGATGCAGTTCAAAATAGCCAATCAACCGAAAGTGCCTGTCTCTGGACGGTGGGAGAAAACTGGAGTACCCAGAGGAAACCCACACAAGCACAAGGAGAATGTGGAAACTCTACCCAGAAATGCCCGCGCATGGGACTCGACCTCAGGGACCCCACTGCAGTGAGGCCGTCGTACTAAGTGGAAACTCAAGTGGGGTGAAACCCTTCACTCTGAGAGACGCTGTTCTAACAAACAGACCTCGAAGATGATGTAGTAACCCACTATTTCCACAAAGTGGCAGTAATGCATCATAATCAAAGACATCGAATACAAAAACGGAATAAAATAGATTGAGATGGTTTGGACATGTACAGAGGAGGGATAATGAGTATATTCGTCGTAGGATGGTGAGGTTGGAACTACCAGGCAAAAGGCCCAGAGGAAGACCAAAGAGAAGATTTATGGATGCGGTGAAGGCGGACATGAAGGTCGTTGGAGTAAGAGTAGAAGATGCAGAGGACAGGGAGAGATGGAGGCAGATCATTTGCTGTGGCGACCCCTGAAGGGAACAGCCGAAAGGAAAAGAAGACAAAAACGGAATTAAACTCGCTCTCCCCCCAGGGGTAGGGTGCTGGATTACTGATCACAAGGCCAGGGGTTCAGGCTTATCATGGTCACTGCTGTCCCCCCAATGCAGTTAACTGGGCTACCAAAGGCCGGTTGTGTCTCTCACAATCAAAGAAGCATTGGTGTCATTTACAAACTGTTGGACATTGAATTGTTATTCGCCTGTTTCTGCCTTGTGAGCTGTTCAGGGTGTGCCATGCCCCTGCCAGGAGTCAGCTGAGATGGGCACCAAGCTTCCCACGACCCTAATTAGACTTAAAATGAATGAATGAGTGAACTTAGTCTTTCTCTCACTCACCAGGCCACTTAATTGTACTAGGGTAGCAGAGAGGCTGAAGCCTATCTCAGCCAACACTGGACGAAGGTGGGATATTCTCTCAAGAGAAAAGATTTTATCTCGGTACTCAAACCCAGTACTTTCTGGCTGTGAGGAGCACTGTACTGTGTCGCCCGCTGAATAAACAGCTCACGAAGTGGAACGGCCCAGTCTCCACTCCGGGCTATTTACTGTGCATGCTTCTTTTGTTTATTTTTTTAATTCTCTGACTGAACGATGAAAGTGCTTCCCGTATATCATTAACATATTTTTAAAAAGCCAGATATTAAACACTGACAACCTCAAATATCAAGTATAAATTCACCACATTTTGATGATAATCACCATAATTTTGGTGAAAATAGCTAAAGTGGCATTTAGTCCAGAGTCGGCTGAGACAGGCATTAGCCTCCCCACGACTCCAATCAAGATGAAACGGTTCAGAAAATGAATGAATGAACTAAACGGACACACAAACAAAAACCCAGAGATGAATTTCACACGCAGTCGACTGCATGATTATTTGCTTTAAGCTGAAATTACAGAGAAAGTTCTGGGCTCGGCTCGGACGGTTTTGAGTAGAACTTGCACATACTCGCATTGTGTGCGTGATTTCCTCCTACAGAGCAAACACGTGCATGCTGTGCTCATTGTCTGCTCCAGTTTGCCCCATGTGTCAGTGAAAATGGTTGTGATTTAGTCTTAAAATGGTCTGGTGGGATGTTCAGGGTGTACACCACCTTTGCCCGGAGATAGTCTTGCTGCTGCCAGCCAGGAGCATGATCCAATCCCTCCGTCAACACTGAACTGAGAAGCTCTGCTTACTCAGCCTGTTCCCGGAGGTCTATCACCCGCAAGTCTTGAACTCCAGCTAGAATCAGATTCACCTGATCGTTACCTGAAAGATATTTTTTTCAGGGCGAGAGGCCGGGGGGGGGGGGCGGGGGGCGGGGGGGGACACAGCTAACGTCTAAAGCAGGGGTCACCAACCTTTTTGAAACGGAGGGCTACTTCTTGGATACCAATTAATGCGAAGGGCTACCAGGTCGATTCACACTTGTGACATGACAAATTTGCTCAATTTACCTTTATTTATATGGTATTATTAATAATTAATGATATTCATCAATGTCAGGGGTCAGGAACCTTTTGACTAAGAGAGCAAAAAAAAAAATCCTCTGAGAGCCAAACATATTTTTAATACTGAGACCAACAATTTCAGAGTATAATATGACTGAATTTTTTTTAAACAACATTGTTATAACGAAGTTATTTATTAATAAGAAAAGTACTTCTTACTATTAATGCGACTTCTGGTGCTGCATGGTTTTGTAGTCTGGTTGATACGTAGTGAAGTTCAGCTTCATGCAGGTGTTCAGGCTTCTATCTATTATGTGACCGCAGGTTGGTCGTGATGTTTTTCACGTGTGCGCATGTGGAGCCATACATGGTCAATACGACAGGACTCATACTGCTGTGTTTATGTGACAGGAAGCGTGTCCCAAGGCAATCAGCTGGTATGCAGGTTGAACTGAAACTGAAACTAATTAACCATGTTAACAATTCTAACTAAATCTACATTTAAGTACATTAATAAATGAAAACATCATCTGAGCAAGTTTCACAACCGTTTTTAAGTGCACGTATGTATCTGATTTTATGGTAAAGGATCCCGGAGCCAGAAGCAGAAAGAGAAGCTGTATGTTTATGTAAAAGATGTAGCCAATGGCATTTGCTCATGGAAATTACATCCTTAAAAAAATAACAAAAATAAAATAAAATTGAGAAATAATTGTATTAGTTGCTTGAGATTTTAGACACTGCGTGAGAGATTGACGAGGAGATGAAATGCGTGAGAGTTGACAAGTATGTTGAAGTTTTTTCATTCTGTTCATTTATGTTTTGCTTGCCAGCTCTGCTTGGCTTCTGACACATGAGCTGATCAAAACGAGGAAAATTTATCTCTTTACCCAAAACAACTCGCGCAGGCTGTTGCATATAATCCAATAAAATTAGTTTCAAGGTATCGGCCCCGTCCACACTGGAGTACAGAAAGGATTGTCTCTACATTGCGCGCCACAGCGACAAGTGGCATTCAAAATAGATGTATAGATTGAAATGCGTGAGATTTATTTATGTTTTTGTTTTATTTGATGGCCTTTTTCTGTATTTTTATTTAAAGGACAGCGAAATTATGTATTAGTTATTCTGTTAAGAAAGGCCACCTGACTTATCTGAGAGCCAGATGCAGTCATCAAAAGAGCCACGTCGAGCTTGCAAGCCATAGGTTCCCGACCCCTGAACAGGCTCGCGGGCGACTCATGTTGTCCTTGCGGGCGACCTGGTGCCCGCGGGCACCATGTTGGTGACCCCTGGTCTAAAGGAACAGCACTGACCTGCTTGTGGGTTTTGCTCCTGGGGGATGTGCAGGATTTATCGAGAAATGTTCCAATTTATTATCGAATTTATTTTGCTGTGTAAAGCTGCCCTGCCACAATTATTATTATTATTATTATTATTATTATTATTATTATTGTTGTTGTTGTTGTTGTTGTTGTTATTATTACCGTTTTTAAAAAAAAGCCATATCCTGTTCATCACCACTCATACTCTTCATCATCTTCCTCTTCAACTCTCTCCTTCATCAATTCATCCAAACTCACATTATCATCTTCATCACCACTCACATTCTTCATCAATCCTCTTCCTCACAGTACTCTTCATCATCTTCCTCTTTCTCTTCAACACTTCCCTTCTTTTAATCACTCCACTTCCTCTTCATCAGCTCTTCATCACTCCTCTTCCTCAATAATTTCTTCATCACTGCACTTCCTCTTTACTGCTCACCTTTGCCCGAACTCACTCTTCATCATTTCTTTATCATCACTGATCATTCATCATCTTCCTCTTCAACAATCCTTTACCTGGTCTCCTCTTCTTAATCCAGCCCCTCCCCCCTACACCCCTCCCCCTCCTCCACATCATTGCCTGTGCTGTACTCTATTTATTGTCTTTACTTGGCCCCCTGAAATCGCTGCTTGCAGTTATATTTATTATTTTTAGGTTCAGTAAAACCTTCAGCTTTAAGCAACGTTACAGCTCCAGAACGCCATCACGTGGTAGTTGAGATTATAATGGTGACTATAATATGTTACTTTTTAAAAGACTAACATTATGATCTGTTTTTTTTTTTTTTTTTTTTTTTTTTTGCCAAACCTCATGTTATTCTTCTGATGATATAATTTATTTAAACAATAGTGGAAGAGAAATCTGGTTGAAATCAAAGCGATTGTTTAAACCTGAAGCACATATTGCGTTGCCCAGATGTTACATTTATAAATCTGCACTTTAAAGAAAAAGACATTGAAAACATTTCGGGTCGTTCTTTACTGAAAACTGCAGCCAATGTCCAGATAAATCATTTCAAATTTAATATAAAATCTACGGCATGTACACAGAAACGACGAGACGCTACAGTGCAGGAATCTCCAGAACTTCCAGACCAGAAACATCAACACATGATTCATCATAATTATAATTCATCAACAAACTGGAGAACAAATGGAAATATTTTTCCAGAATATTTTTATTACTATTAATAATTATAATTCACTCTTATGTTTGGGAAGTGGTGACCTGGTGGTAAAGTGCTGGATTACTGATGTTAAGGGCGGGGGGTTCAAACGGTTGTCACTACTGTCCCCCCAGTGCACCTAACTGGGTTATCAAAGGCCGGCCGTGTCATCACTGTCTGGAGTGAAAGACTGATGTAAAGGAAGCTTTGCTGACAAGGGCAGCCCTGACGGGCTCTCCAGGGTGTCCTCTGCCCTCACCCAAAGTCAGCTGGGATGGCCACCAGGCTCCCTGCGACCATAATTAGGATGAAGTCATTCAGAAACTGGATGAATATCAATAATTTAATTACTTAAGATTAAAATTTCATAGATGCCACCATTAATAGCATAAATGCTAATTGATGTTTTTTTAATAATAATTGAAAAAACAACAACAACAACAACAACAAAGAATTAGATATTGGTATTATTGAGATGAGTTATTGACACTCTCCAGCTCCTCCCGGAGAATCCTGAGGCATTCCCAGGCCAGACAAGATGTATAATCCCTTCAACGAATTCTGGATGTACCCTGGAGTCTCGTGTCAGTCGGATGTGCCTGGGACGCCGCTAAAGGGAAGCAACCAGGAGGCGTTCTAATAAGACGCCCAAACCACCTCAACTGACCCCTTTTCGTTTTGATACAGAAGGGCACACGGGGACCACTTTTTCACACTCAACAGCTAACCAATCCATAACAAAGCAACACACACACACA
The DNA here is from genome assembly GCA_024760905.1 of Plotosus lineatus. Taxonomy (NCBI): domain Eukaryota; kingdom Metazoa; phylum Chordata; class Actinopteri; order Siluriformes; family Plotosidae; genus Plotosus; species Plotosus lineatus. The sequence continues at coordinate 33,414,960 of CM045745.1, read as the reverse complement.
CACACACACATATATATATATATATATATATATATATATAGGCAATGTGAGTCATGTGATTCTCAGCCTCTCTGAGGGATGTGTTTCCCCAGTGCTGTGGTCAGGACCTTCTGAAATCTCTCCAAGGACAGCCTGTACGTCTCCACCACACTGTAGTGGCAGGAGCCCATGGCCAGGGCGAGGACCACGCCACTCACATTGTGCTGACCAAGCAGTACTTGGGTCAGTGCCGGCAGAAGCGTCCAAGACAACGCCACAAAGCACATGGGGCAATCCAACAGCAGATGAGTGTGCAGAAAACGGCTGCACATGGCAGCCCGCGTAGCGTGACCTGAAGGGAAAGAGTGAGGAAGAGGCAGCAAAGTGGAGAACCACTCCGAGCGATGAAGAGTCACAGCACGCTTCACGAGTCGAATCAGGGCGTGGTCTAACAACAACGCTGCGAGAACAGAAAGAGAGCAGGAATAACAGGATGAGAACAAGTGGAAATAGGCGTGTACAGAATCTGTACTCTTTTTTCCCACGCCGTGTTGTGGATGGATAGATGGAACTTTGCCCTGTGAGTGTTTCAATATTTGAAGTCATGGCCTGTTGGCAGAACGTAACGTACGTGGGTGACAGCAGAGACATTTTTCCACCTGTTTGTCTATTGTTCTTTATCCCTACAGCTGTCTTATACTGTACACTAATAGAACCGGGATTAAAACGGAATCTGCCCACCGGCCAACTCGCCACGTTTATAAGATACACTCACTGACCCGGGCACGGTGGGCGGGTCTGATGGAAAAAAGATAAAGCCCTGCATACGCACCAGAGGTTTGGTTATGAATCTGTGTTGATTAGTTAATGCAGGGGTTTGAGGACAGGCAGAAAAACAGAGAGAGAGAGAGAGAGAGAGAGAGAGATGAAGAGAGGAGGTAGAGAGAAGGAGAAAGTGAGAGAGAGATGTACAGATGTTTAGACACAGAGGGAGACAGATGGCCAGATGTTTGAAACAGACAGATGCAAACACACACACAGAGAGGTGTGTATATATAGGGAGAGGGACATATGCTGTATGTAAGAACACACACACACACACACACACTGAGACAGAGAGAGAGAGAGAGAGAGAGAGAGAGAGAGAGAGAGAGAGAGATGTGTATAGTCACAGAGATATTCTATATATAAACAGAAAGAATTTATTCATTCACTTATTTTTTGAACCACTTAATCCTAATTAGGGTCGCTGGGAGGCTGCCCCCCATCTCAGCTAACTCTGGGCGAGGGCATGTTACACCCTGGGTAGCTCGCCAGGCCATTGCAGGGCCAGAAGGAATTTGAAAGTTACATTTAAATAAAATTGAAACTGAAATAGTTTGCAGTTGGGCGGGACATAGTGGTCAGCACGTCCACTCACAGCAAGGTCCTGGGCTTGATTCCCAGCTCGAGCGGTTCTCGGTGGGGTTAGGACGCTCTCCCTGTGCTTGTGCGGGCTACTCCAGTTTCTTTCCACAGTCCAAAAATGAGATGGATGTCAACCTCTCCGAGGCCAGAATTAGGATTCAGTGGTTTAGTGGATGGATTTATAGTTTAAAGTTTAAATTATATTTTATTTAAATGTTATGGTTCTGTCTGGCATTGGAAAACAACGACAACAACAACAACAAAAACAACAACAACAACAACACATCATGCATTTGTTATCAGAAGGAAATTAAGGTTTAATTTAACTGTTGCATTTATTTTTTTTATAATTGGTATTTAATTTAGATCTTTGGGAAAACAAACTTCTTATCATTTTACTTCCGGCTATAATAAATCTTACATCGTTCAACAATTACTGTGTGTGTGTGTGTGTGTGTGTGTGTGTGTGTGTGTGTGTGTATACGTGTGTATACGTGTGTGTATACGTGTGTGTACGTGTGTATACGTGTGTGTGTACGTGTGTGTATACGTGTGTGTGTGTGTGTATACGTGTGTGTGCGTGTGTGTGAGTGCGCGTGCGCGTGTACATGTGTATACGTGTGTACGTGTGTGTATACGTGTGTGTACGTGTGTGTATACGTGTGTGTGCGTACGTGTGTGTACGTGTGTATACGTGTGTGTACATACGTGTGTGTACGTGTGCGTGTACGTGTGTGTACGTGTGCGCGTGTGTGTACATACGTGTGTGCGTGTGTGTACATGTGTGTGTGTACGTGTGTATACGTGTGTACGTGTGTGCGTACGTGTGTGTACATACATGTGTGTGTACGTGTGTATACGTGTGTGTGTGTGCACGTGTGTGTACGTGTGTATATGTGTGTATGTGTGTGTACACGTGTGTGTACGTGTGTGTACATATATGTGTGTGTACGTGTGTATACCTGTGTGTGTGCGTGTGTGTACACGTGTGTGTGTGTGTGTGTGCGTGTGCGCGTGTGTTACACAGAAACAGGTTGATGATGATTTCTTGCTCCTCCGCGGTTTCCCTGGAGATGAAGCTGTACAGGGTGTCGGTGATCCACACCGCTGGGTGTCCGGTAAACTCCAGCAGCTTCACCAGCGGCCTCATGCCACCCAGAGGAGCCTCGTCCCCGGCGCACAGCGCCATCCTCCTCGAGAGCCACACATCCACCGCCAGCAGCGAGCGCAGAGCCACGGCGGGGACAGACGGACTCGGGCGGGCGAGGCACGCGGACGCTGCACTGCATTGTAATGCTGGAGGCGCGCCGGCGCCACACGGAGTCCGGGACGCGGGTCCGAGCGGCAGAGGAAGGCGAGGTGGATGAGGAACAGGAGGCGGAGGGTTCGAGCCCCCCGATCCCCGTCCCCGCTGCACAGCTGTTCCTGCGCGCTTTTGGAGACGCCATGGCGAGACGGAAGCCCGAAGCTCCGGTCAGTGCCGGTTCATCACGTGCACCACGAAACACTCAAAGGTCCTTCAATCAAAGCCGAACCGGGGCTGCTGATATCCAAACTCGGCGTCCACGTCACACAAACTGCTCGATTGGCTCAGGGGGTCTCGTGACCCTCGGACCCCACGTTTCCGACGCAACAATTTGGCGCACGAGTTTAATGATTTATTTATTTACTTATTTGTTTATTTATTTACTTAATTACTTACTGCCCGAACCGCTTGATCTTGATAGATTTCGCTTGAAGATAGGAGCCTATCTCAGCCACATCAGGACGAAGACTCGGTATATCGTGAACAACTGCTCAGACCATCGCAGGGCCACCGACACAAACAGAGAGAGAGAGAGAGAGAGAGAGAGAGAGGGAGGGATGGAGAGACAGAGATAGAGATGGAGAGACAGAGAGAGAGAGAGAGAGGGAGGGAGGGAGAGAGAGAGAGAGAGAGAGAGAGGGGGAGAGAGATAGAGAGAGAGATGGAGAGAGGGAGGGGAGGGAGAGAGATGGATGGAGAGACAGAGAGAGAGAGAGGGAGAGAGTGGGGGACAGAGATTGAGAGGGAGAGAGAGAGAGAGAGGGATGGAGAGAGAGAGAAAGAGATAGCGAGAGAGAGAGAGGGATGGAGAGAGAGAGAGAGAGAGAGAGGGAGAGAATCCGGGACTCGGGATTTGTGATGCGGAATGATTTTTTTTTTTTTTTTCCGGATGAAGGGATTTGTTTGTGATGTTTCGAACGAAAGCGGATCTTCTGAGGGACTTTTCACTGCTTCATGCCGCTGATCGTCTCGGGCAGGCTGGCGCCCATCTCAGCGGCCTGTGAGGACAGAGAACACCCTGCACAGCTGGCCAGGCCACCGCAGGGCAGAAGCACGCAGAGACTCCGCAGCAGCCTCTCCTCATCCTCCACCCTGGATACAGCGGAGGAATTAAAAGCTTTACTTTGATTTCCCGGTTTCATGGCGTGCGTGAAATCCTATGACGTCACCAGCGTGACGCGGCACAAGGAAGTGTCGCGTCCGCTCCTGCATCCCTTCCACCTCGAGTTCTCTTCTCAGCAGCATCATGCCGGCTCCTCTACTCGGAGATGTGTTCCCGAACTTTGAACTCGAGACCACCATCGGCAGAATCAGACTCTACGACTACCTGGGAGACTCGTGAGTACTGGACCCCCCCCTGGGCCAAGGCTGGGGGTGGAGTTCGATACATTTCATGCAGTTTATACATTAACAGACAGACTGACAGCAGACCTCAAGCATGTAAATAATACAGAACATTTCATATTACAATTTTAATCTGAACATTCTGGGTTCATTTACTGTTTATAAACGACACTCGGATATTCATGTGCACTTTGTGTTGACTCTGGATTTTTATCCTTTATTATATACAGTACACCATTTCCCACTTGGACATTTCATACAAATACATTTCAATATTTAAATCTGCACTGCATGGAGATCTCTGGTTAGAAAACATGTTGTTGCCTATTTACGAAACACAGACTTTTACACTTCACTCATTCATTCATCCTCAGCAGGGTACACCCTGAACAATTCACCAGCCCATCTCAGGGCCAACACACACACACACACACACACACCAGGCCTGAGTGTTCACAATGATCACAGTGTAGTGAAGTGTGAGTGCAGTTCACATCACTGCTCTGCTGGGTCTCTTTGAAGTGGGTTTTCGTTTTGTATTAAAGTAGGCCATGGTCTCAGAGAGGAAATCCAGATAGAGCAGTAAAAAAAAAAAAAAAAAAAAAAAAAATACATAGCAAAGTTGAGTTGAATTAAACTAGCCACAACATGCCTGCCAGCTCGGTGATTCGGTGGTTTGCACTTTCGCCTCACATCAGGGTCAGGAGCTTCTGTGTGGCGTTTACATGCAGCCTCCTCCCACATGCTTGTGGGCGTTTTCCTCCGGGTAAACATTCACGTTTTAGTGTCATATACCATTTCAAAAGTTAATAACATTTCATGGCGAACTGGCCCTCGAAGTCCCGAGCCAGACACACACCGAACCAAGACCGCATCGCCATGGTAACCCGATACCCATGTTATGTTTCTCAGTGCCAGTGTAGATATGGTTTGCACGGTTTTCTGTGCAGCAGTGACTCTGACGTGATGGTGTTGATTTTTTTGTGTAATATATAAAAGCAACGCTGTTTTTAATTGATCTTTTAAATAATGTTTAAGCTAATGAGATGTAAATTATTTAAAACTCCTGCTCTAGAAATTCAGTCTTTTTTTTTAATCTATTCTCCCAACCGTTCAATCCTACCAGGGTCGCAGGGAGGCTGGAGCCTATCTCAGCTGTCTTTGGGTGAAGATACGCTACACCCTGAACATCTCAGGGCCAACACACACACACAAGAATAAGTAAATAGGTGAATCAGCAAATATGTGATTGAGTGAATCAGTTAAGTGAATGAACGAATAAGTGAATAAATGAGTGAATAAGTGAATCAGTGAGTGAATGAATGAGTGAATCAGTGAGCGAATGAATCAGTGAGCAAATGAATCAGTGAATCAGTGAGCGAATGAATCAGTGAGCCAGTGAGTGAATGAATCAGTGAGCGAATGAATCACTGATTCGTGAGCGAATGAATCAGTGAGTGAATGAATGAGCGAATGAATCAGTGAGTTAATGAATCAGTGAGCGAATGAATCAGTGAATCAATGAGCGAATGAATCAGTGAGCCAGTGAGTGAATGAATCAGTGAGCGAATGAATGAGTGAATCAGCGAGCATATGAATGTGTGAATCAGTGAGCGAATGAATGCGTGAATCAGTGAGAGAATGAATGCGTGAATCAGTGAGCGAATGAATGCGTGAATCAGTGAGCGAATGAATGCGTGAATCAGTGAGCAAATGAATGTGTGAATGAGTGAGTGAATGAATGTGTGAATGAGTGAGTGAATGAGTGAATGAATGCGTGAATCAGTGAGCGAATGAATGAGTGAATCAATGAGCGAATAAATCAGTGAGTGAATGAATGTGTGAATCAGTGAGTGCAAGTGAATGCGTGAGTGAATGAATGAGTGAGTGAATGAGCAAATGAATGCGTGAATCAGTGAGTGGATGAATGAGTGAGTAGTGTGTTCTGATGTCGTTTATAACTCCGGAGTTCACGGTGTATCAGATGAATTGGTTTCCTGTGGTGTAGCTTCAGCAGCGCGCCTGAAACCCTCACAGATCACCAACGCATCATTATTCATCTACAATAAAATTCAAATCCTAATCCAGAATCTAACAAACATTAACGTTCATCTTTCACATGCGCAGCTCATAAAATTCACATCCACGTTACCGCCTTTAACAAATTCTATCGGTTCATCTCTTGCTAATCTTTCCTGTAACAGCTGGGGCATTTTGTTCTCTCATCCTCGCGACTACACGCCGGTCTGCACTACCGAGCTCGGGCGAGCGGCCGCGATGACTCCACAGTTCGCTCAGCGTGACGTGAAGATGATCGGCTTGTCCCTCGATAGTGTGGACGATCACCGCGGCTGGAGTAAGGTAGCAACGGAATTTCATTAACTACTGTGAGGCCACACACAGTCGATAAACTATAAAACTATCAACCCGCAGCACTTCTTAAAAATGTGAAATTAGAATTTTTGTCATTTTCTTCATAACTGCTCTCAATTACTCTAAAACCATAGTTCCAACCCAGCAGCTGATCAACCATCCATCCAAATAAGCATCTAGTCATCTCTCCATCCATCTATCCATCCATCCATCCATCCAAATAAGCATCTAATCATCTCTCTCCATCCATCTATCCATCCATCCATCCATCCATCCATCCAAATAAGCATCTAATCATCTCTCTCCATCCATCTATCCATCCATCCATCCATCCATCCAAATAAGCATCTAATCATCTCTCTCCATCCATCCATCCATCCATCCATCCAAATAAGCATCTAATCATCTCTCTCCATCCATCTATCCATCCATCCATCCATCCATCCAAATAAGCATCTAATCATCTCTCTCCATCCATCTATCCATCCATCCATCCATCCAAATAAGCATCTAATCATCTCTCTCCATCCATCTATCCATCCATCCATCCATCCATCCATCCATCCATCCAAATAAGCATCTAATCATCTCTCTCCATCCATCTATCCATCCATCCATCCATCCAAATAAGCATCTAATCATCTCTCTCCATCCATCCACATAAGCATCTAATCATCTCTCTCCATCCATCTATCCATTCAATTAAGCATCTAATTATCTCCCCATCCATCCAATCAATCAATCAATCTATCCATCCAGTTAATCATCTAATGATCCATCCATCCATCTATCTATCCATGGATCCATTCATCCAATCGTCTCTTCATCCAACCCTGTGACTGTAGCACTTGTTGGCTCTTGTAGCTGATATTTGAACGGCTGCATTTTTCGCGCACCACTGTTGCTTTAAACTCAGCACTGATATTCCTAGGACATCTTGGCTTACAATAACGATGAGACGGTCTGCAGCTTCCCGTTTCCCATCATTGCTGATGCTAAGCGCGAGCTGGCGGTGGAGCTGGGTATGCTGGATGCTAATGAGAAGGATCAGAGTGGGATGCCGCTCACAGCCCGATGTGTGAGTACAGCTCGACTCGATCTACAGAACGTTTAGCACCACCAACGTATGACAGATAAAAAGGAATTACATTAAATTGGGTCGTGATAAGCATCTGTGCATGTTTAAGTCATTTTCTATAAACCAAGATGATATTTAATCTCTCTCTCTCTCTCTCTCTCTCTCTCTCTCTCTCGTTGAAGGTCTTCGTGCTTGGTCCTGATAAGAAGTTGAAGCTCTCTTTTCTCTACCCGGCCACCACAGGCCGAAACTTTACCGAGATTCTACGAGTGATTGATTCCTTGCAGTTAACAGCACAGGAGCAAGTGGCTACACCTGTAGACTGGAAGGTGAAGATAATAATATTAAATAAATTAACTTATGAACATTTATCCACATTTTCCAAAATATAAATAAATCAGTCAGTGATTATTACTGATAACATTGCAGCACTTTCAAATTCTGGATTCTGATCAACCGCTTAATCCTATTATGGCTAACTCAACTTTCCGGGGGCTGGAGCCTACCTCAGCCGACTCTGGGTGAAGCAGGGTACACCCTGAACAGCTCACCAGACCATTGTGGTGCAACCCCTTACGTCTGGGGTTTATTTTGGAACAGTCGCTCAGCCTAAAGTGAATATCTTTGGACTCTGGGAGGAAACTCACACAGGCACAGGAAGAACAGGAAAAGTCCTCAGAGAAATGCCGCCAGCACGCCTGCGACTAAACCCTTCTTGCTGGGGTGAACTACACCACCATGCCATTGCTTTACTTATTATAAACACATAATATCTGCAAGCTTTTTCATCGATTCATTTCCTGAAGCATTCTTTCATTCATTTTCTATAACCGCTTAATCCTAATTAGGGTCGCAGGGTGGCTGACGCCCATCCCAACCGACTCTGGGCGAGGGCATCGCCAGGCCATCGCAGGGCAGAAACATGCTGACAGCTTTGCAGCCTACTCTTGTCGAAATTCAGCAATGGTTCTTTTACATGAACCTCACACCATAGACAGTGAGAGACATGGCCAGCCTTTGATAACCCAGTCAGTGCACTGGGGGAACAGTGGTGACAACCCGTGGAGAGTGGGGCTTGAACCTCTGACCTTAGGATCAGTGATCCAGCGCCTTACCACCAGGCCACCTCTGCCCTTTCTGAAGCATTTAATTCCAATTATGGCTGCAGAGAGGCTGACACCCATCTCAGCCGACTCTGCGCGAGGGCAGAGTACACCCTGGACAGTTTGGCAGCCCATTGCGGGGCAGAAAAGTGCTGACGACAACCCACTGGAGTACAAAATGGTTGTTTTACACCACAGACAGTAAGACACATGGGCGGCCTTTGATGACCCAGTTAGCTGCACCAGGGTTGGAGGGGTGGTTCCGACGACAGCATTGACAACTTGGTGATAGTGGGGTTCAGAATCAGTAAATGAGTCTATCAGTAAAGGTTATGCGATTTCTTCATGTAAATGAGCCGATGAGCCATTGCAAGCAAACGAAACTAAACTACATTTTGTGTTGAGGGGCTTAGTTTTATTTTACTCAGAAGTTTAGTAGTTTGTATGACTTGTAATATCCGTATATAGTGGTGACTCGGTACTCGACCATAATTCTTTCCAGACGGCTGGTCGAATACCGATTTGGTCAAATTGCGAATCCACTTTCCCCATTACAAATCATGTAAAATGGTCTTAATTCATTCCGTTGTCTTTTGAACAGAAGTTAACGGTACCGTAACACATACCATAGGTCCTCAAATTAGGTGAAAAAATTATTGGATACAGTACACAATCTTATGGTCTGTGTTGTGAGAGACTGATTTTGGCAACTCTAACTCTATGCATGCTGGAGAGGGGCGTGGCTGTCACACGTGGGTGGAGTGCTAAGCACACACACCTGATTCCACTTAGCAATCACCAGGCTTCTCTAACAGTGACCACAATTTCCCTGTGCTTTAGTGCCTTCCCTGTCAACAATAAAGCTCATCCGTTTTCACCACACCCTGTCTCCTGCATTTTTGGGTCCAGCTGAACATTCCTGGTGTCACAGAAGGGCTAGAAGATTCTGTGACGCCAGAAACATTCAGTCAGACCCAAAAGTGCTGGAGACAGAGTGTGATGGAGGAGCTTTATTATTCACAGGGAAGGCACTAGAACACGGAGAAAGCATAGTCACTGTTAGAGAAGCCCTGTGATTGCTAAGTGGAATCAGGTGTGTACTTGGCACTCCACCCAAGTGTGACAGCCACGCCCCTCCCCAGCGTGCATGTAGAGTTAGAGCTGCCAAAACCAGAGTCTTTCACAGAAGAAACCACAACACAGTAAAATAAAAACCACAGTAGTGTTAAAGCATAAGAACAATAAAGATAATAATCTTTACCTTTGTGGTGGTGAGCAGTTGGCATACGTAAATCTTGGAGATGGAGAGAGGAAGCGGATCCCCTTCCTTAACAGCTTAAGGTAAATCAGCCAAAGGTGTTTTTTTTTTCTCTTGCTACTCGCTTTAGCATGGATGACTCTTCTTCAGGATGCCCCTTTCTTTTCTTGAAGAACATTTCTAACGTGGCTTGTTTCTGCCTTCTTTTTAAAACCTTAATGGAAGTGGCTCATGACCTCATCGTTAAAGGTGTTCACAGCAATACATAGTATCAACAACTTCCGGACTTCCCCAGAACAGCGCTAGCTTGATCAGGGTGACACATAGTGTCAACAACTTCCGGACTTCCAAAAAGCGTGCATTTCCCCTCCCTCTTGGTGTCGTTTTTTTTTCCCCCGTGCACTTTTTTAGCGTTCGACTTCCAGATTTTGGTCGACTTCCGGGACAAAAAAACCCTGGATTTTTTGGTAGAATTCCGATTTGTTTGACCTCTAAAGCGTTCGAGTACCAAGGTACCACTGTACTGTTATTTTTGCCATTAACTTGCCTTATATTAACAGATTCACATCCTATTCCCAAGACCTCACACTCTCAGTTTAGTGAAACAGCAGCCTTTCAAACAACCTATTGCAAACTATCAAAGTTTATCAAGATTAAGATAAGATAAGATAAGATACAGCTTTATTAATCTCACAATGGAGAAATTCACTGTTACAGGCTCTTGAGGTACTATCAGTAGGGGGTGCAAAAATAGATACAAGTACGAACATACACACATACATATATATTATATAAGTAAATAAATAAATAGATACATAAATAGTATAAATTACTAAACAATAAAGGAAAAGAAAAGAATGGAGCAACTTTATAGACTGGCCTATATTAAAGTGTAATGTATCTGAGGGCAGAGTAGATGGGTTGATATGGTTCACAGTCAGTGGGGTAGATGTGGTTGATTAAAGTGCGCGGGGTTTTTATTGCACATAACCGGTATTTTCACAGACAGTTACAAAGTGGCGTTGTACAGTCTGACAGCGGTGGGAATGAACGACCTGCGGTAGCGCTCCTTCCTGCACTGAGGATGCCTCAGTCGTACACTGAAGGAGCTGCTTAGCTCCTCGACAGTCTGGTGCAGTGGGTGAGAGCTGTTGGACAGGATGGATGTGAGCTTTGCTACCATCCTCCTCTCACTCACCTCCTCCACAGAGTCCAGTGGGCAGCCGAGGACAGAGCTGGCCCTCCTGACCAGCTTGTTCAGTCTCTTTCTGTCCCGCTCTGTGCTGCCCGGGGCCCAGCAGATGGCAGCGTAGAGGATTGCAGAGGCTACCACAGAGTCATAAAATGTCCTGAGCAGAGGTCTGCATATGCCGAAGGACCTGAGTCTCCTCAGAAGGTGGAGATTACAACATTGGACATTACAACCCCAAGAATGTAAATAAGAAAGACATGATAAAAAATACACATGCTAATGTGTAACAGGAGAATTTGGTAGGCTTGCTTTTTATTCCACTTTAAGTATAGAGTGTGGTAATATACCGCTTATATACTGCTCTCATCTATCCTTTGTCTTCCCCTCAGCCTGGAGATCGGGTCATGGTTACGCCCAGCATCTCTGAAGAAGAAGCCAAGAGTCTGTTTCCTGCTGGAGTGTACACTAAAGAGCTTCCATCTGGAAAGAAGTACCTGCGCTACACACCACAGCCATCAACCCCACAGCAGGACAGACTGCAGACAAACTCAACTCAGCCATCTGGGGAACCTGTAACTGGAGGAGACTGCGAGACCAAATAGAAACAGCAACACAACATGTAGGATGAAACCAGAAAGATGAAGAAGCTGTTTTCCTGATGTGACATAGTTATGGTAGTTTTCTTAATTTAACTGAAACGAGTCTATTTAACTTATACAAGACTTATAGTTCTGACCAACCAGCAGGGAGATACCGCACCAAGATGAATTAACCAACACATATCATACAGTGGAGAGAGAGAGACAAAACTTTAAACATAATATTGTTTATTGTAAACATTTGATTGTAGTCGTAGATTTATATTGCGCTTTATCCATACAGTACTGAAATATTATTCTCAAAGCGCTCGGTCGCCACTGTGCAGCGCCAGTTATTGCCTTGTTCTATCCTTTGATGCTGAGTGCCAAGCAGGAAGCAACAACTGCCAAATTTTAACCTCTTATGGTATGACGCGGCCAGATTCAAACTCCGACCTTCTGGAGGATAAAGTGGACGCTCTACCAACTGAGCTAAATCCCCGGTAACATTTGATTGGACACGCCCACTTTTATTTCTGATGATTTTAGTGTCTCTCTGTGTAAACTCGTAGTGAAATCGTTTTCAACACTGAGAATTTTAATTAATATTTTCTCACAACTCACAAATAAATAAAATTTTAACAAAGGTTCATTTACTTCTTTAATTCTCCCACATTGCATTTACAGAATTTGGCAGACAACCTTCTCCAGAGTGACTGAAGGTTGAACACCTTGCTCATGGGCCCAACAGTGGCAGGTTGGTGGTACTGGGACTCAAACCCCCAACCTTAAGATCAGTAGCCCAGAGCCTTATCCACTGTTAGAACCTCAGCGCAGATGTAAGTAAATTCTGTTGTGGTACAAGAACTTGATTTGAGTGTTCCGGGCTGAATTGGACTGATCTTCAATAAAATGTATAAAAATAATTCACAAAAATGCATCTATCCGCCGAGTTAAAGTGTTCACCCTGATGCCACAGTTATCCATGACTGCATATCAAAAGCAACATTCAGGGTGTACCCCATCTTCACCCAGTCGGCTGATATGGGCGCTAGGCTCCCTGTGACCCTGACAGGATTAAACAGTTGGGCAAACAGTTGTGAGAACAGTGGTACCTTGCCTTACGAATATCTTTTATAATGAATTTTCCATGATACGAGCTTCGATCCACGAAAAACCTGTCCCATCCAACCAGCAAAATTTTGATTTACGAGCTCTGCCGAGGAAATGACTTTTCTGGGCCGATTGGCCTCGTATTCTTCCACGTGTATTCCTCCGTGCTCCGAGAACACCTTGTGCAGTGCTTCTCAATTATTTTCTGTGACACCCCCTATAGGAATAAAAAAAATTCATGCCCCCCAGCGCCCCAACTATAAATAGTGTTTATTGCACTTCATATCTTTTGCCCAGTTCTTTTTCCCAACTCCATAGGAAACACAGTGAGAGCACCACTGCCACCTACTGTAGAGGATTCTCCATTACACTAAATTCTAGTACAGTATTGCAAAAAAGTATGTTCCCCAGGGTCATACGCAACCCCTGGCATCACACCACGTCCCCCAAGGGGAGCATGCTGCACTATTTGAAAAGCACTGGCCTTGTGGGAACTCACCATAAGCCTTTCCTCACTGGCATTGTGCACATGCACAAAATTCTCCTCGCCCTCCTCCTCCTCTGTTACGCACTACATCATGCCTGCTCACGTGACATCTTCACCGCAGTCAATGATCGAAAGAGTTAGTTGACTTATTGCTTATTGTTTTTTTTATTATTTATTATTATTAGTGTTTATGTACATGTATTATGATTATGAAGTATTTATTGTTTTTACATGTTTATCTTTAATATATTAGGTGAAATATACGTGTTTGTGTCAGGTTATATGAGTTTGGGAGGGGGTTGGAACCTATTGATTAGATTTGTTATATTATGAGAATAATCATTTCATCTCATGAACTTTTCGGCTTACGAGCTCGCCCTCAGAACGGATTAAATTCGTAAGTCAAGGTACCACTGTATTTGAAAAGTTGGGACGAGCAATGTTAGCGTATATGCTCTATACAACATTGGCCTTAAATGCCATCAGATGCAAAGTGATGTCAAAATAAAAACAACAAAGATGATGTTGAGAAGCAGGTATAAATGGTTCACGTAAATTATTATTATTATTTTTTTTACTTTCATTGGATATTTTCATGGGCAGTAAGGTGGAACAGTAGTTAACACATCCGCCTCACACCAAGAAGTTCTTCGGTTCGGATCTTCCTGTGTGGAGTTTGCATGTTCTCCTTGTGGTGTGGATTTCTCCAGGTACGGTGGCTTTTCCTCCGACAGTCCAAAGACATGCACATTAGGATGAATGTTCCAAATTGCCCCGAGGTGTACGTGTTACTGGTTGTGCGTGTTTGTTTCCCTGCCTTGGACTGCTGTGGTGTACCTCACCTTTACCCAGGAGTCGGCTCAGATGGGCTCTGGCAGCCCCCGCAAGTCTAGTAGTAGAAGCTTGGTTGAATTTGTGAGTGGATAATTTTCACAATTTAAGAAAGCACTTAAATGGACGAGATCTAAACAGGAACATGAATTAACGTTTATTAAAAAAAAGTGCTGGCTGGTCGGAAAATGTTCTTTGTGGCTCTGTAAGGACTCTGTGGTCGCCTGCACTTGTTCTTTGCTGGAAAACAGAAAACCACGAACACAGGAAACGAACGCAGGTACGAGTTGCTTCCTTTCCCACGTTTAAACCGGTGACCTTTCACCTGCAATGCTAATCTGATATTATAGTGTCTACTACAGCAGCGGGGGCGTTTCCATTCTTCAGGACAATGTCGGAGCTTCCCAGAAATCACGGACAGTGCCGTGAGGAGAGCAGGGGATGACAGAAGCTCCTGAGAGGATGATATGATCAGTGTTGCTGGGGTCTCCGTGGCGCTCAAAGTTTCCGTTTTTGTGTTTGAAGCAGATCAGTCGTGGAATAGCTCTGTGATTTACCCCCACACACACACACCTGTCCGTCCGTCATCTCTCACCACACTGTCTGCTGAGTGAGTAGAAATTACTGATCCGAAACTTTATCGTCAATCAATCATTGAACATCAGCCATGAAATCATGACGTCACTTCAGCGTGTGCTGCAGAGACGACTTGGATGGCAGGACCGCGGACCCGGTGCCCACAAAAAAAATCCCTCGCTGTGTGTTTACCAGGCCAAACTTCCACTCCCTGAGTGGACAGAAAGCATCAGAACGTCGGACAGGCACCCATCAGGGCTGCGTACTCTCTCTGATGCGCGAACAGACACAAGAAGACGGCATACTTCTTCCTGTAAAAGCTGACAGGCCACACACACACACACACACACACACACACATACACACACACCTTATAGGCAAGATTTCACAATCACATGACATGTTTTATTCCGGATCTATGAACGTAAAACGACCCGAGATGTTGTAAAACTTTTTATTCTGGTTCTGACGGTTCATGAATCTCTCACCTCTCAAGCCCGTGGTCCGGTCGAATGACTTTTCCTATTTTGGCCATTTTCTCCATGGCTTCCTGAAAAACAAAAACAACAGTGATGTGACATCTCGCAGAGAAATAGCTCAGCAGGCATCCCATAATATACATTCAGCGCTTATCTTTATGTAGAATTAGGACGCCTGACTTAATCAAGTTTTTGTGATGTGGGTTAGTGGCGTCTTAAGCAGGAAAAACGTTCGATATGGCACGGCTGTCTGACATACACACACACACCCACGCACATGCGCACATACTATGTGAAATTTAGACTTTTGTTCATTTCATTTTCTATAACTGCTTAATCCTAATTAGGGTCGCAGGTTGGCCGACTCCGGGAGAGGGCAGAGTACACCTTGGACACCTCGCAAGGCCATCACAGGGCAGGAACATGCTGACGGCTATGCAGCTCCAATGATTCTTTTACATGAACCTCACACCATAGACAGTGAGGGACATGGCCGGCCTTTGATAACCGAGTTAGTGCACTGGGGGGGACAGTGACAACCCGGTGAGAGTGGGGCTTGAACCGCCAACCTTAGGATCAGTGATCCAGCACCTTTATCACCTGCCGCTACACTTTTTGTAAATCTGATCAGTTTGTTAAATGAGTAAGTGAATGATCAGATTCTATCCTCATGAATCCTCAGGAGGTTCTATCCTCTCTCAGCCAGATGAAGGTGGAGTACACCCTGAACAGCTCACCAGTTTGTCACAGGTCAAAATACTCATGCAACCATTCACACTCAGATATAGGGGCAATTTGGAACAGCCAAGTAACCTACTGTGTGCGTTTTTGGACAATGAGAAGAAACTGGACTACCTGGAGTAAACCCACGCAAACACAGAAAGAACACACAAACTCCGCCTATAAAAGTCCTGGTTGAGCCTGATACTCGAACTCTGGACCTCCTGGCTTTGAAGCGGATGTGCTGACCGTTATGCTGCTGCAGCACCTGCAGTACGGATCGTGACACCTCAGCACTTGGATGATTTTCAGGCACATTTAAGAGCAGAGTCCCAGATGCAGGATTAGACTGTTTCCAGCAAACAGGAAGGCAACAGAAACAGCAATAACCAAGTACTCCTGTGCAGAAAAGCATCTCGCAACACATCAAATTGACAGATGGAGGCGCTATAACAGCAACAACACAGCAGGCTCTGGTCCCGCCTACCACAAACAGGAAATCGGTGCAATACTGAGCACAGGACATTGTGCAGGTGTGCATTCGTTCATTCATCTGACAACCACCTCATCCCACTAGGGCTGCAGTGCCTAACACGACCGTCTTTGGACTGTCAGAGGAAACTCAATCCTGGAGGAAACACACGCAAGAACAGGGAGCACTCGCCCTCTCCAAGCATGGCACTTGAACCCACAACAGGTCTGGACATTTAAGGCATAACGGACTAAAACTAAACCGAGGGGTGAAACCCCCCAAAAAAAAAAAAAAAAAAAAAAAAAAACTACTTTAACAACCAAAATAGAAATAAAAAGGAATAAAATAAAAACAAAAATAAAATCTATTATGAACAAACCAACACAATTTGAACATGAAACTGAACTGGAGATAAAATAACTTATTTTTCCACTTCAATGGTTCTGTGGTCGCAACATCACTTTACATATGAAGACGATGCAGAAACCGACCAGTCCCAGAAGGGGGCAGTATTTCAACTGATTAATTCATTCATTTAGATCTTAATATTGCCCGAGTATAAAGTAAAACTAAATACTAGTGATAAAGAAAAACAAAAATTAAACTAAACGAGTGAATTAAAAAAAACACATTGATCTGCCTGTAAAAATAAATAAACTTTACTTTTAACTTTCTCAGACAGACTCAGATTAGCCAGCTGATGATAATGCTGATGCTGATGATGGGAATGACCTGTTTTTCACTGTATCTGTACCTGAATGGAGCTGCAATCCCGTGAGGCGCAGGCTCCCAGAACAGCAGCACCAATCAACACAGCCTCTCTTTCTGCAGGCAGGACAATCGGCAAACCTACATATGGTGGAAAGCGAGAGAGAGAGCGAGAGACAGAAAAGGAGAGATGAAAGAATTTGGTTCTGTCCTGATAATCTGATGTTCAGGGTGTCCTCTGTGAAGAAGCTCATACCTGTAACACTGGCATGGATCTGCACAAACAGGGGATTCTTACTGAGGCCGCCACACAGGAACAGGGTTGTGATGTCATGTCCTGCTTCTTTCAGCACATCCAGGATGTGTCTGGTACCGAGCTGCGCCAATCAGCAATCACGAGTCATAAATCACACCGTAAGAAAAATAAAGAAGTAAATAAATATATAAATAAATAAACCAGGCTGTACTTGTGTTTAAAAGGTTTAAATAAAATATGATTAAACTCACAGCAATCGCCTGCAGGGTGGCGAGATAAAGACGAGCCAAATCCTCCATCGTCTGAGACAAAGAGAGTCCGATAACCTGCCAGGAGCGAGAATTAAATAATTTATTTACACATTATACTTCAAATAAATAAATATAAAATACATCAACAATTTATTATAGGGAAGAGGAGGAGGAGATGGAGGAAGGAGGGTAAATGTAGGAGATGGAGAAGTTGCAGAAGGAGATGGAAGATGAAGACGGAGAGGAAAAGAAGGGGAGAGGTGAGTTGATGCAGAAGAGGAAAAGTAGGTGTGGTGCTGTCTCGGCACTTTGGCTTAAACAGCATGTGTACGGTCTGAGATCTGATGCTCACCATGCCCTTTAACCTCTGGTCAGCGAGAGGAGAACGGTTACCATAGAAATCGGGCCACACGTGCAGGTCAGTGGTCAGTTCGTCCAGATTCTTCTTCAGGTGTTTGGCCATGTGCTCCAGATATCCATTCAGGAAAGAGTAAATATGCACTCCACTGAAAAGCAAACAGATACTCTCCAGTTTATATGAAATCCTAGGTCTGACCCGATGAGTCCATGTTCCGGGGAAAATAAATCTGATCGGAGGTAATAAAATGAAGCAGCTGATGGTCTGAATGTTCTGAATGAGCAGGTTCTCACATCAATGCACTTTTTCTTCCCCGATTTCATCACGGATATAAAATGGGGACTCAAATAATGAAAGAGCGGTTCAGGGAGCATGAGGGATCGTTTTTACATATGTATTGGCCCCCCCAGGGTCCTGATCTTAACCTTCTTAAAGGTTTTCAGGATGTGCTGGAGAAGACTTTATGGAGAGGTTCAGTTTCTGTTCACCTCCCTTTCAGCACGCAAACGTCACGCCACAATTTCAACAAATTTGATTAACATAACGTTTATTTCCATCCAGTGTCGGTTCCTTTCTTGAACTGATTGACGTGTAAATGCCATAAACGGAAAAATGCAAATGAGGGGAAAAAGTGAACCACTCCATGGAGTCTTCTCATGCACGTCGCAAAGACTTTCAAAAAAGTTCATTGATGTGATAACCAATGGTGGCTCAGTGGGTAAGGCTCAGAGTTACAGGTCCCAGTACCACCAAGCTGCCATTGTGTGGCCCTTGAGCAAGGCCCTTAAACCCACAAATACTTGGTTGTATATTTTTTTTATATATATATATATATATATATATATATATATATATATATATATATATTAAAAAAAAAAAAAAAGTAAATCACTCTGAACAAGGGCATTTGCCAAATGCCCTGAATGTAAATTAAGACAAATACAATGGTACCTCACCTTACGAAAGCCCCCACAAACGAAAAATCCAGGTTACAAAATGCATTTACCTAAAATTTCCATCTCTGGATACTAAACAAATTCACGTTACGAAAGCGGCATCTCAAAAATTCAAACAATGCACGAGTTGCTCTCCCATTGGCTATCTCCCAACATCCCGCCCCACTGTTCTCCCATTAGCTCAGAGGGATGACACAGCTCCCTCCCATTGGCTATTATGGAGCTGTATCTCCATAATACCCATGATGCTTTTCGTGTAAAGGACAGAGTTACTGTTGTTTCGTGAGTTTTTCAAGTATGTCAATCAAACTGTATTTAATGGATCAGGCTTTTAACCTTACATAAACATTTGTAAGATTATAACTCTGCTAAGAAGACACGGTCAACACGTGCGCACACACACACACGCACACAATTCCCGGTGCGAGTGAAAAGAAGTGGGCTCGTGGCATGCAGTTGAGTGATATCACAAAGGAATATGGCCAAACCCGTCTACCATCGGTACGATATTGAAGCAGAAGAAGGCCTTAAAAGGTATACTTTTATCATTTTTAAAGGGTTTAGGGGGTCGTATTGGGGGCCTTGGAACTAATTTTTTACATGTAAAATGTGGTTCAACTCACAAAACCCACTTCTGGAACGGATTAATTTCGTAAGGTGAGGTCCCACTGTACACAGTTTTGGGGCGGTGATGGCTTAGTGGTTAAGGCAATGGACTAATAATGTAATGGTCGGGGGAATGGGAAACTGAACTGGCCTCGACTGGACCAACCAGAGCAACAATGCCATGGAGATTACGTCCTGTAATCAAGAATAAAGGCTCTCGAAGAACATACTAGAGGAGACACATCTTTTGTCCAGACAGTGTATATACAGCACGGCTCATTTCAATATTGATTTTTAATTTTTTTCTATTGTTTATTTAATGATCAAACGATGCAAATAAAAAAAAAAAAAAATACCTTTCCTCTGCTCGCTCTTTTAACTGAGAGAAAGCAGCGTGTCCCGTCACCACATGATCAATCTGGAGGAAAAATATCTATAAGCACTGGGTAATACACCAAACATCCAAAAATGAAATGAAAATAAAACAGCTTCGATATAATCAAACGGGACAAGACACCAAATCTGCATCTCACCTAGAAACAACAACAACAAAGGGGGGGTGTCTCTCGTTTTGGGTCAGAACAGTACAATATAAGGCATCAATTGTTTGAAGCAGAACGAGCGTAGAGCATCCGTACTGTTACTCCAGAACAACTCGCCCTACCACTCAGCGCGCGCGGGGGGGTTGGGTTGGGGCAAATGTGGCATTGAGCTGTTGTTCTAAGCCCCTTCATCTCTGGTACTGAATCAACAGTACTGTATTGGACTCACCAGTTTTCCTGTAGCGCTTTGACCGCCTTCATTAAGCCACAGGTCTGGTACCATGACTGACCGGTACGGACCCCACACACCTGGCACAAACCGAGGCTTCTGGCTCACCTGCAACACACACACACACACACACACACACACACACACACACACACACACACACACACACACTTTAACCTCAAAGCATTTTTGAGGACATTTAAACCTATTCCATGATGATGAATCATTAATTCTCAGTCGAACACACACACACACACACACACACACACACACACAGTAATATTTCCCATTAACTAATAAACTCACAGCCATGTGGCAGGATGATGTTCCACAGATCAGGGCAAGCCGCGCTGTGATTGGCTGATTCTCACATGGCAGGTCATACCCACTTACATCTGCTCCAATAACACCTAAAAATTTAAGGACACCCCAAGAGAACAATTCCAATCTTCATACTTTAGCCTGGACATTTCCCATGATGCTCCCCTGAGCTGTAAGAAACCACCCTGTACGGGTTATTCAGCTGAAAATGCAGTTATCCACCCATAAAACCCACCCAGTCCTCCTGCGTGGGCGTCGATCAGAGATGCTCCTACAGCCGTTCCCGGCTCCAGACCCAAATCTGCAGCCGCCTCTGGAGTCAGGCCTCCTCCGACCGGGCTGCCGGGAAAACACGTGCGCCGTCCTATGGGGCATGGATATGAACACCTGATAAAGACTTCACTCTGTCTGAATAAGGCGGCGCGGTGGCACAGTGGTTAGCACGTCTGCCTCGCAGCCAGAAAGGTCTTGGGTTGTCCGTGTTCTTACTGTGCCATGGTAGGTTTCCTCCAGGTACTCCGGTTTCCTCCCACAGCACAAAGACATGCACATAAGGCTTATCGTCATTTCCAAAATCGCCCCTAGGTGTGTATGTTGGGCCATGAAATTAACTGGCAACAGTACAGGGTGTATGTACCCCACCTTCGCTCAGAGTCGGCGGAGATGGGCTCCACCCTCCCTGCCGACCTTAATAGGAATAAGCGATTTTGGGAACTGATTGAGTGAAAGAGAGTATCTGAACACCTGTGATGTCAATAAAAACACACGCACACACACGCACGATCATTCAGATGCACACCTGGGGCAAACTCTCACAGCCAATTAACCTTATGTACATCCTTTAGACTGTGGGAGGAAACCAAAATTACAGGTGGAAACCACCACAAACATGTCAAGAACATGCAAACTCCTCACAGAAACAGTCACAGAGCCCGGGACTCGAACCCAGGACCTTCTTGCTGTGAGGTGGATGTCCTGAGCACGACAGCACCGTGCTGCCCAGTGGGTAACATCAGTACAGGTGGTGTCCGACTTACGACCCGCATGACTTACAACTGTTCGACTTTACAACTTCCCGCAACTACAAAAATGTTATATTATATATATATATATATATATATATATATATATATATATATATATATATATATATATCTTATATACCTGAGTATCATGCGAGTGAACATCAGCCTAGCTGTGCTGATTCTAGTCTATTTGTGAGGATCAGACGGGTTAAACCATGTACAGGTATTTATTTACATATATCCGTCCTGTACTCTTCCTGCTTCCATCGTCTGAGCCGATCAATGACTCCGATGCTCTGGAGTCGACTCTTGATTCTTTGAACCATGAATTGATTCAGGAGAAGTGACTCCTCCCCCCACGTCCTTTGTAAAGAGACGATTTAAGTTGGAAATACAGTACATGTACACTAGCCCTCCTCCTCATCCTCCATATATTAATATCTAAAGAAAGGTACAAAGATTGCAAGCAAAATTTTGACACAAACTTGTAGAAAGGTCCAGTATACAGTACCTACATACGAGTAGTAATACAGGTACAGACCTGACTTACAGCCAAACCGTCTTACACCTGTTGGTCAGAACCATATGCGTTCGGAAGTCGGACACGATCTGTACATACACACGCAGCTTCTTTATGATATCAGGGCAGGAATCCTTCAGGTCCTGTGATCGTAGTTTGTTTTGTGGTACAGATCATCAGAGCGGTGAGTTAAGAGTTCAGGTCTGTTACGAGTTCATGACCAGGTGTGGAACGATGCTCTACAGTTCAGAGAATGTTATTAACGCGCCTCACCGATTTTTGAATAATTATTCTCAGTCAAGTCCTCAAGCCCGACAGAGACCCAGAAACTGTCGTCCCATCCGTCTAGCGGAGAATATGTCCACTTACACACCACAGTGCACAGTGACCTGGGACAGAGCAGAGGGATGTTATAGCACGGGATGGGGGGTGGGGGGGGGGGGATGGGGGGTAAAGCAGCAGTTTGTAATGTGTTTTTATCTCGGTGTGTTTGTGTGTATGTCTATGTACATGTATATGTTTTTGTGTATGTACGTCTGTGTATGCAAGTTTGTGCGTACGTGTGCCAGTGTATGTGTGCGTACGTGTGTGTTTATGTGTACGTGTTTCTGTCTATGTGTGTTTGTGTACATATTTATGTGTATGTGTGTACTTGTTTGTGTATACATGTGTTTGTGTGTGTGTGTGTATGAGCATGTGTATAGGTTTTTGAAGAAAATCTCACCGAATTAATGCACCTGTTGCCTTCCAGGACAAAAAGTCTGGCAGGTCAAAGAAGTGTTCGGCTTCATCCCAGCAGCCTTTCCTCAGATTCTAACAGTACGTAATATTAAAACATTAATAACCAGAAAAAAAAGACAAAAAAGAAAATAAAAGGCTTATCAAGAACACGGTTTATAAAGTTCAAACACAAACACACACAATATACATACATATACACACACACACACACACACACAATATATATATATACAAAAATAAAGGACAGGACAAAGACTTTCTATTGAAACTCCATTTATCACTACAAATCTGTTTTGAGGGGTGGTGAAACCATCCTCTCTCTTCAGGTGATTATAGAAGATTTCAGATTTCTTCTATAATCACCTGAAGAGAGAGGATGGTTTCACCACCCCTCGAAACAGATCTGTAGTGATAAATGGAGTTTCAATAGAAAGTCTTTGTCCTGTCCTTTATTTTTGTTTATTTGCTCTACCAAAAAGTATTGAGCACTCTCCTACGGAAGGATCTACTCAGAAAATCCCTATATATATATATATATATATATATATATATATATATATATATATATATATATATATATATATATATATATATATATATATATGTGTGTGTGTGTGTGTGTATGTATATATATGTATGTATGTATATATATATATATATATATATATATATATGTGTGTGTGTGTGTATATATATATATATATATATATATATATATATATATATATATACATACACACATACACATATATACATACATATATATACATACACACACACACACACACACACATATATATATATATATATATATATATATATATATACACACACACACATTAGTAAATTGATGTAATGTGTGGGGCGGAGCTTCTGATAGTTTTCTTTGTCAATACATGTCCAAGACAAGTGTTATAAAGGTAGTGCTGCTCTTTTTCATCCAGAAGGAAATAAATAAATAAATAAATATCCCGTTTCTCGACTACGGTCTGGTGCGAAAGCAGGAAAGGTTAAAGCAGTTTTCTTTTCCTTTTAATTTTTATCACCGGTCTTACTGAATGAATTATCCGGTTAACGAGTTCATGTTCTGTGCTACGGCTCATGTTTTGCTTGATCAAAGTTTGTTTACCTACCAGAGTTAGATTGTGTGTTTTTATTCTGTGTAAGTTTTATTACTGTCTGTCATCACGCAACTGAGAGACACATAACAGCCAATCAACATCAACTCAATCCCACATCAGCCTTATTGGGTTTTTCATGACATGCATATGGGGCAACCGTCCACATCATGATGTATATTTATAGTGTGCTGCTCAGAGTCTCTGTGAGATTAAAATTAAGTATTACAGAAAAAAAACTGTTTTAATTTAAATAAATAAAGGACAAATAAGTAAATAAAAACAAAATTAATAACACAAGATGAAAAGGAAACAGAATTAAAGGAAAAATTGTCCTCATTTCTGTTTTCCTTTTGGTTTCCATCAGGCAATCGTGCACAGTGAAGTCTTTCATTCTTTAATTTCCCAAACCGTTTAATCCTATCAGGGTCAAAGGGAGACTGTTGCCCATCTCAGCCAACACTGGGTGAAGGCGGGGTACACCCTGAATAGCTCACCACAGTCCATCGCACATATACTCAACCATTCATACTCACACCTAGGGGCAATTTAGAACAGAAAATTAACCTCGTGCATGCCTGGGCTGTACCTCAAAGAAACCCACAGTGCACAAGAGAGAGCATGCAGACTCCACACTCAAAACCCAGTCACTGAGACCGGGACTCGAACCCAGGACTTTCTTGCTGCTAACAGACATGCTAACCACCACACCACCACCACCACACCCAAATCAATGCTCTCGTTTAGTCTCACTCATTTACTAAACTGGTTAATCCTATTACTTTCGTGAAGGGGATGGAGCCTATCTCAGCTGAATCTATGCAAAGGTGTGGTACACCCTAAACGGCTTACATTGCCAACACACATCCAACCCTTCACTCTCACATAGCTGTTCAGCATAATGTGCATGTCTTTGGATTGTGGGAGGAAACCAGGGTACCTGGAGGAACCCCGCACAAGCACAAGGAGAACATATAGACTCCACACAGAAACGGCCTGGGACTTGAACCTAGGGCCTTCTTGCTGTACAGCAGACACGATAGTTGTGCACTGTTCCCTAAACATGAACCGCACTCACCTCTTTCAGCCACAGCAACTTGGGAGGCTGCATTTCTGGAGACATCACGCCCCCTACGGCGTTCAGGGCTCTGTGGGCTGTGGCTGTGATGCGAGTCGCTTGTTCCAGCGCTCTGTGGTCCATCCACATGACCACGTTCCTGTCCTTGACGCCTGATCGAGGAGAGACGGAGATTAGAATAGAGTAATAGCACCGCTAGTTCTTACGGTACACGTTCGCGTACATGGCATGGCGTTAAGATCATGTGACTAAAGAACAAATGCAACATTTTTCATCAGGAATAATTTCACGATCTTCATGAATGTTTCGAATCTGAAGCGTTTCAGCATTGAAGGAAACTTTACCTAGCCCGTTACAAAAGTATTGGCACCCATTTAAAGCTGGTCTGAGCGCTTGCTCAGGATTTTCCGAGTCCCTTCACACACTGCAGAAGAACGAGTGCGAGATATAATAATTCAGTTATCTTTGCGTTGCCGTGACAACGTGGTGATAATGTTTCCAGCAGATACGGTCTCGACGTGAACATTTCATCAGCTCACCGTCTTTATTAACAGCTACAGGCTGAAAGTTCTGATCCAGAACCACCAGAGAACATGTGGCATCGAACCCGATCCCTCTCACACACTGCTTCACGATGCCTTCAGTCACTTTCTACAATGAGAGAAAGAGAGCGAGAGATCTCACACACAGACACACACACACACTGGACCCAGACGGACACTAAATTTTATTAATAAATCACTTGGGGGCGGAGTCACACAGGCAACATCCTTGCACCATGTGTTATTACCTTCACAGTGCTGCAGCATTTCCTCCAGATGTTGTCTGAGGATTGTTCGTAGTGGTCCGTCTGAGGCTGCCAGATGTTTACGAGCTCCTCCGCCACGGCCTTAACACGGCCATCGTGAGAAACCAGCGCGGCTCGAACGCTGGCGCTGCCCACATCCACGCCCACGTAGCACCACTCATCGACAGGCACAGCACTTGTCATTGAACTTTCTGTGTACAAAGAGACACAAACATGTTATCAAACAGACCTGCACAGACAAAGTGAGAGTTTATAAAAGGATAAATGTGTAATGGTTTAATGACAGATATCAAAATATTTACATTTCACATAAATAATCATTAAATCATGACCTGATTGGAATGCTCAGTCATATGGAAACAGAGCAAACACATTCTCACTCTAAAATCAGTGTTTATAATAAAAATTAAAAAAATAATTTTATTCAAATCATTTTCAAGATTACTTCATCCTTCATCACTGCAGCAGGAAGGCTGGAGCCTATCTCAACCGACTCTGGGTGAAGGTAGGATGCACCCTGAACAGCTCACCAGCTCATGACGAGGCCAACACACACACGTACAACTAATTACTTTAATTTAAATGTCTATATTGTATATATTGTAGGAGGAAACCCGAGTAAACACGGAGAGAAAGAAAGTTCGAAGGCAGAATGGTCCTCCCAGAGCCCGGGCCCTTCGTGCTCTGAGGCGGTTGTACGAACCACTCCGCCACTGTGCTCACCAATGAAATATGGTTAATTACTACAAAACAATAAGATACCTACGCATTTTATACATATTATTTAAAAACATATTCAAACTCACTAAATAAAATTATTATTTTACCCGAACATGAAAAATACACTGAACACAACAACAACAAAACGTACCGCTATAGACTTCGACCTACGGCGAGACAGAAGGACCATAAAATGCGGCGTAAAAAAAAAAAAAAAAAACCCCAACGCGCTGACGTCACTATCCCGCTGCCAATGGTGAGTATTAAAAAGAAATTCGAAAAATAAAACGGATGAGTGAATTATTATTCCATAAACATGTAAAGAAGCAACCAAATATATCCACTATGCTGGTTATTAGTGTAATGTTTGAAAAATACACACAGAAAAAACTTGTGCTTTAAAAATTATACATACAATTATTTATTAGATTTAACATGCAGCCGAATAATTATAAAATTACTCCCAATATTCCTTGGTCGAACCAAGGAATCGCAGGGGGGTGGGGTGTGCTGACTACTGTATATACAGTCATTCATTTATTTATTCACCAAATTACTTAATCTTATTAGGGTGGTGGTGGTGGTGGCGGCGGCACATCCGCCTCACAGCAGGAAGGCCTGGGTTCGATTCCCAGCCTGGGCATTTCTGTGTGGAGTTTGCATGTTCTCCGCATGCTTGCGTGGGTTTTCTCCGGGTACTCTGGTTTCCTTCCACAGTCCAAAAACATGCACAGTCGGTTAATTGGCCGTTCTAAATTGCCCGTAAGTTCGCATCGTGCAGAAGGCAATGGCAAACCACCGCATTATCCTTGCCAAGAAAACCTCCATGAAGATGATAATCAAGGCGTTATCCTTCATGGCAGGTCACCAAGAGTCGTCCTACGACTCGGAAGGTACCAGACCAGACCATTAGGATGGCGGGGAGGCTGGAGCCTATTTCAGCCAACACTGGGCACACCTTGGGCACATCTTAAACCGATTGTGAGTCAATGCAAGGCCGACACACACACACACACACACACACACACACACACACACACACAGGGGTAATTTGGAAGTCAGTCAACCTAATGTGCACATCTTTGGACTGTGGGAGGAAACCAGGGTACCCAGAGGAAACCCACATAAGCACGAGGAAAACATGCAAAGTTTACAGAGAGGCAGCATTGTTGAGCCCGATTTCGAACCCAGAACCATTTTGCTGTGAAACGGACGTACTAACCACCACATAATGGTTCCATCCAAAATCCAGATTAAAATTGTTAAATTAAAAATAAAACGGCACAATTTTAAAGATCTACAGTATAAATAAATTTCACACAAATTACACTTGTTTATTTTTAGCAAATGTTACAAAGAAATTGTTGAAACTTATTTACACTTACGTTCAGTATATTTTTTCCTATTATAATTTTCCTTTTAATAAAGAGGCTTTGGTTATTTTTAAAATGGGTGAATGTGGTGTATTATAGACATAATCCATCTCTGCTCCATCATATCTACTAAAAATATCGATATTTTTTCAGTACCTGAGCAGGTTTCCTCAGGGCACACTGGTTTCCTTCCACAGTCCACACACACGAATCTGATTGGCTGTTCCTAATATCCCCAGGGTGTGAATATGACGATCAAATATTGTGTGTGTGTATTGGTCCTAGAATGGACTGCTGAGCTGTACATGATGTACCAGACCTTCACCCAGAATTGGCTGAGATAGGCTCCAGCCTCCCCATGACCACAGTAGGATTAAAGCAGTTTGGAAGATGAATGAATGAATGCACTGAGACCAGACACAGTTTATCTCGTGTGGTTTGGAGTGTACGGGCTACACCGTAAGACCTGTTTTTAACATTTAGTCATTTGGCAAACGCTCGGATCGACTGAATCTCGTAAAAACGAGCCAGCACATGAAGTCGTGGGTGTTTATGAACAGACGAGTCGTCTGGGATGATTCACCAGACTGATTCATCCCAGACGTGCAGTCAGACAGGACGGAGTTGGTGTAGTCGCCTGTCGTGCAGGACTGCGAGTGATGAGAAAGTGTGTATCAGTTATTCAACGCTTCATCGTATGAGAATGGCTGTGAGGCCTATCTCAGCCAATTCTGGGTGAAGGTTTGGTACATCATGTAAAGCTCAGCAGTCCATTCTAGGACCAATACACACAATTTTTGATCGTCATATTCACACCCAGGGGAAATTAGGAACAGCCAATTAGATTCGTGTGCGCGTGGGTAGTGGAAGGAAACCAGTGTGCCCTGAGGAAACCTGCTCAGGTACTGAAAGTGAAGTACACCCTAAACAGCTCACCTGACCATTGCAGGGCAACATATAGAAAATTCACACCTCGGAGCAATTTTGTACAGCCGATTAGTTTACTGTGCATGACTTTGGACTGTGGGAGGAAACCGGACTCCCTGGAAAAACCCGACAGAAACACAGAGAGCACATCCACACCCCACACAAAAACACCATCACTGCGCTTGGGACTCGAACTCAGAACCTTCGTGCTGTAAAGCGGACAGGCTAACCACTCGATCACGGTGGAGAAAATGTAAGGCTTCATCCTCCGGGTCGCGGTGACATCATCCGCATGGTGTGATTTAGATTGACCAGCACACACCTACTTTTAGAGAGGAAACCAGAGATTCAAGGAGGAAACCTGGACAGCGTTGGAACTCAAGACATTACACATATCAACCTGAGTTCAGCCCCGGAAGCATCTGTAAAACATAAGATCTGCAATCAGAACTTCTACACATGATCAACATAAAAAAAAAAAAAAAAAAAAAAGAAGATTAAAAAAATCTTGCCACTGGATCCGTAAGCGAGAGGGCCGGGCCTGGCTAAAATGCTCCAAGCTGCGATTTCGACTCAACGTGCCAAATCCCTCCATGTGTTTGTTGACGTGCAGCCGAGGCAACTGGAGAAGTGTTCATGCCACACGGACGGTTACGGGACCGAACAAGACCGACGAATCCAGCATTCTCCCACGCCTTCACATCTGGACATGAGGACTGTCTTTCTGCTCTGCTTCAGCTTTAAACACAGCCAGGAATTGAACCTGCTACACTGGGTACCGGGTTCTGCTCAGACCACATGACCCGGGCGTCATGTTATTACTAACATCATTATTATTATTATTATTATTATGAATACCCAGCAACATCTCACTGAACTTTATTTGGAGCTCGTTATTAAAACAGACAGTATCTGTATTTATTATTATTATTGTTATTATTTGTGTCACCCAGACACCAAACCCTTGTCCCCTCCACTGTATCTTTAACTCGAGTAATCAGATCTTCCAGTCCAGTGCAATACGTAATCCCAAAGTGCACCGCTCAATGAATAAGCGCATTACCTAATCCCATGAAGCATTGCGGTGGGCGGTGTTGGTGGGATGGGGGAGATTTGAGTATTGGAGCCCCGCCCATCGCACTCGTGTGGACCAGTGAGTGTTGTTTGACATGACATCATCTTTATTTTCAGTGCGCGAACTGCGTCGTGCCTCCGAGAGAGAGAGAGAGAGAGAGAGAGAGAGAGAGAGGGGCAAAAAAAAAACTTTGTTTTCCAGGTCGGAAGTGAAGTGAGATGTTTCAGGATCTTGTTGCGGACGAAGGAGAACTTCTTTGGAGAAGGTGCCGACTTCGTTCAGGGATGGTGTACCGATCGGGACCTGAAGTCTGAACTTTTCAAAGTGTTTGGAGTTTAGTTTCGGGTTTTGTTTTCACGCGCACGTCATCCCACGCGCCCTGCACAAATCTGGAGGACTTTCCATTAACAGAAAATGGATGGGTTGTTTTACAATGAAGCTCTGGATGGTGTTCTGAACCATCAGCACCACCATCACCACCAGCACCAGCACCACCACCAGCAGCATCACCACCACCACGATCACAACCATCCTCCTCCTCCTCCTCCTCCTCCTCCTCCTCCTCATTCCCATCACGGCGAGGCTGGAGGAAGCGGGTTCGAGTCCCTGTCGCGGAACCTGAGCCTGAACCTCGCCGACGCGCCCGACGCGCTCACGCTGACGTCCCCCGACCTCCAGCTCCTCAAACTCAGCTCCCCCGAACTGGAGCGGCTCATCATCCAGTCCTGCAACGGCTTAGCTCCCAGCACACCTTCCACCGGCCCTGCGCGCGCCTTCCCCGCTGCCAAACCCGAGGCGGGCGAGCACGACGCCTTCGATGCCCTGCACGAGTTTCAGCACAGGATGGCCGGTCACCCCGACACCGACGATGTCGCGACGGGCCCGTCTCACGTCTCCAGCACCAACTTCGCAGAGCATCTGAACCACACGTGGGGGGACGCCATGTACACGGACGTGCCGCCGTGCGCTCTTCCTGCTGCTCCTCCTCTTCATCCCCCTCCTCCTCCTCATCATCCTCCTCATCAGCAATTCGGCTGCGCGCCGGCGCTCAAGGACGAGTCGCAGAAAGTCCCAGAGACGCCCCCGCTGTCTCCCATCGACATGGAGGACCAGGAGAGGATCAAAGCCGAGAGGAAGCGCATGAGAAACCGCGTGGCCGCCTCCAAGTGCCGGAAGCGGAAACTGGAACGGCTCGCGCGGCTCGAGGAGAGGGTGAGCCGGTTAACGGGGGAGAACGGAGAGCTGCGCAGCTCCGCCGAGACGCTCAGAGACCAAGTGACGCAACTCAGACACCAACTCCTGGATCACATCAAGAGCGGCTGTAAACTCCTCAGCCAGCAACTGCAGACTGTTAAAGAGTTCTGAAGGTCCAGTGGATCCTCCAAACCCATCTTCTTCCACACTTGCAGGGATTAAACATATATTAGAAGGACTGCCATAATAATAATAATAATAATAATAATAATAAACCCTGCAGTGCTAATTTCCACTTTTATTTGGGCTTTTGTTTACATTTTTCTGGCCCTGAAATTAGTTCCACACGGCTGGATCTGCGCGCCTTCCTAAAGCCCCCCCCCCCACCACCACCACCACGCCCCCCCCACCACCACGCCCCCAAAATGCACCTTACCCTGCACACGCACTACAGTTTCTCCGACAGTTTCCTGGATTGCATCTTCACTCACAAACACGATTTCGAGCTCCTTTAATCTGACTGCACTTCTTTTAATCTGTGTCTTCCTGTGTCTAAAGGAAGTCGGCCGTGTTAGACACCTTCATGGACGTTCTCCAGGGTGGCACTGTGGGTACGTTGGCTGCTTCACAGAGTACACGGTCGACTCCCGAGCAACCTCAACTCTCCTCCAGGTTCTCCAAGTTCCTCACAAGAACATGCTGGTGACTCTAAACTACCCCATGTGCACATGGGTTCTAATCCAGGGTTCGTTAGCCACCTCAGGACCGGTCCCAGAATAGACCCTGACCTCTAGAAGCACTTAGTGAATATTAATGAATGAACTTTATATTAACATGTGATCTTCACATCTTTCTCTTCTCACATATCTTTCTACTAATATACAGGTTTTTTGCACAGTTTTTAGGGTTTTCTACAATCTTTGTCCTATATTTGAAAGAAAATAATTTTATATAGCGATAAACTTGTACAGTATGTGAGTTGTGTCCCTGTCCCCGTCACTTCCTGTACGATGATTAAACAGTGACATGATGCTGCATGTACAGTACGAAAGCAACTGTTACACAATTTTAGTGCAATTGAAAAGAAGT
Organism: Plotosus lineatus; assembly: GCA_024760905.1. NCBI lineage: Eukaryota > Metazoa > Chordata > Actinopteri > Siluriformes > Plotosidae > Plotosus > Plotosus lineatus. The sequence goes on along the minus strand of CM045745.1, from coordinate 33,382,769 downwards.
AGAGTTTCTTAAACGAAAAAAAACAACACTTGTTTATATTAAGGTTAAAAATGATTGTAAATGTGCAAATGCTGTAGAATTTTTTTCTTTTTTTTTTTAATCAGTTGAAATTCTTCTGAAAAATTAAATGACATTTTGGTAGTTATTAAGCGAGTCTGTTTAACTACGCTTTAAAAATACAGTGGTACGCTGGCTTACGAAATTAATTGTATTCAAGAGCGAGCTCGTAAGTCAAAATGTTCGTTAGATAAAACAAAAATTCCCATCGGAAATGATAGGTTGGTAAAGTTTTTACACCCGAGCCTCGTGGCTCATCAGGCCGGTGCTTATCCCCGGTTTCCGTAGCGTGAAGCGACCAGGAGTTCAACTCCCCCTGGACGGGACGCCAGTTGAGCGCAGGTTACCTTCCCAGTATATTTTTACTGGTTCCCATTTATACTGCTGGGTGAACAGAGGCACACTTGTGGTTGAGACCTTGCCCAGGGGTCTTAGCACAGTGAGGGTCTCAGTGGGATTCGAACTCACAACCTCCTGATCATGAGCACAGCACCCTAACCACTACACCACCAGCCCCACACATCGGAAATGATAGAAAACTAATTAATTCTGTTCTAACCCCCTCCCAAACTCATACAACCGGACACAAACACGTATATTTCACCTAATACATTAAAGATAAACATGTAAAAGCAATACATATTTTATAATAATTATTATTAATGTTAATGTAGATGTATTAATAATAAAACAAGAATAAACAATAAGTCAACTCACCCTTCCGATCATCAACTGTGGCGAAGATGTCACGTGGGCAGGCAGAAGGTGGTGCGTAACAAGGACAATTTTGTGCATGTGCACACTACGAATGCCAGCGAGGAAAGGCTCATGGTGAGCTCCCACAAGGCCAGTGTTTCTCAAATAGTGGGGCGCCCCCCCCTTGGGAGGTGCTGTGTGATGCTGGGGTGGGGGAACACATATGACCCTGGGGAACATGCTTTTTTGCCATACTGTACCAGAATTAAGTGTAATTGCGCATCCACTACAGTAGTTGGCAGTGGTGCTCTTATCGTCACGCTACCTTTACTTAAGTTTTATTATTTTCAACATTGGAACAAGTAAACATGATCCACCATCAATAGTACAATGGAGACCATGTTCTCAAAGGGGTGGGAGGGGCTGTATTGCTTTCTCCTGTCAATCACAGTAGCACAAACCAATCTGTGAACTTGTATAAATGACACAAAGCTCTTTACCTTTTCAGTGCGTGCTATGGTACTCAGGAACTCAACATAAGCCAGTTCCTCTGGAAAAACATTTACATTTTATCTGTATATAGTACTCAATTCTGATTGGTCAATTCCGTTCTTCACCATTTACTATGCACATTAGTGGTTGAGTATTAGGTGCGGCCTGGTATTTATTACAAAATAAAGTCCTTCATGGCGATTCAAGACCTCTCGTAATCCCCCATTGGACAACAACGACAACTTGATTTGCACGATCTCATGCATACCCTCGATAAGTGCTTTGTGATGGGTGGGGTTACTTAATAAAACCAATTTGATTAACTCATTTAGTAAAATCTCCATGCATTTAATTATACTGTCGCATGAGACACAGAGGAAACGATTCACGTCTATAAACCGGTTAAGTAATCTTAAATGATTAGTATATACACTGCACAGAAACAGTGTGATCTGATTGGTTCATACCAACTAGATGTATGCAATCGCGTGTTCTGATTGGATAATTTATTTCTATATTGTCTATACCATTAGCACCCATTGTACATCATTACAAAAATAGAAGTGGTTACTAATCATGCAAAGCTAATGCTAGTCAGTCACCTTCGATTTTTCTTTTTTCCAACAAAAATTTCGTCCGCTGTGAGGAACAGATTCCACGCTAGGCTAGCTAGCTAGTTTTCATTAAATATTCGATGGTAATAACATCTATTCATTCCTTTATTTGCCAAACTACTTCACACTACCAGGGTTACAGCGAGGCTGGAGCCTAACTCAGCCAGCTCTGAATGAAGTCGGGGTACACCCTTAAGTTCTCGGTCATCTATTACACACAAAACCGTTCATACTCAGACCACGGAGCAATTTGAAACAACCACTTAGTTGCATGTACATGTCGATGGAGTGAGGGAGGAAATTCTATTACGCGAGGAAAATACATGCAAACATGCCGACAGCATGCAAATACCACACGGTGTAACACCATCGCCCAGCCCAGGACCTTTACGATGAGAGGCGGCCACACCAACCACATCACCACCGGAAAGAACCTATACTTTCAATTTTCAAGAACATGAATAAGATACCTGTGATGGCCTGATGAGCGGTCCATGGTGTACCCCGCCCTCTGTCAGCTGAGATGAGAGTCGTGGGGAGGCTGACACCCACTCGGCTCTCTGTCGGCTGAGATGGGGGTCAGCCTCCCCACGACCCTCATTAGGATTAAGTGGTTCAGAAAATGAATGAATAAAATACTAAATGAATGCTCTCAGAAACCAGTGAGCCGTTCAGGGTGTACCCCACCTTCGTCTGGTGCTGGCTGGGTTAGGCTCCACTCCCCTTTCTCTCTGCATATGACTGAATAACTTAAGTCACCCGAGTCTTGATGTATGAATAACAGTGCACAGGTGACGCAAACACACTTTAAAAATATAAAATAAATAACCACAAAAGATAATTTTAGTAGCTTTCCTTTTCTTCCTGTTTATTGTGTGCGCACGCACACACACACACACACACACACACACACACACACACACACACACACACACACACACACACACACATCTCCGTGTTCCTACTCAGCCTCATTCTCCACACCTTCCATAAATAATGTTATTCATTAGGCTGAGAGGATCTGGAAGTCCATATCGTCCATAATGTCCTCCTGGTGTAGGAACAAAAGATAAGTACACTCCGCTGAATGCTTCAGAAGAGTGGGCGGTGCCTCAGCAGAATGACAAGCCTTCCTTGGCGGCTAGTCGCTGCCGGTGGATTTTGTCCTGTTCCAACTCCTCGTGACTCGGGTGCCAGAGCCGGGCGAGGATCCGTTCCATGTTCAGTGCGTACACCGTGTGAGACGGCATCACGCTACGGTGCACCTAACCACAACACACACACACACACACACACACACACACACACACACACACACACACACACAGTTAAAACCAGTTGAGGAGAGGACCCATATGAGACACGTTATGAAACACACAGGAAAGAGTTTCTGGTCTGTTCTCCCAGAATTCCAGAGCATCTTTACAGCTCATGATGATTTCTAACTCTGACAGAGCTTTAAATGGAAGCTGGAAGAAATATGCAAATAAGGTCAACACTAGGCAAATAACCCCAGCGCATGCACTCTGTTCAGACGCTACAGACAGACGGACAGAAAGAGACACCACAGTGGTTTCATCTTTAATTTATTAATGACGTTTTACATAAACAGCCGCCACATTCACCCTGAAACAAGATAAACACGCGAGATACAACTCAGAACAGAGTCAACGATATTACTACAAGTATAATGGACACCAGGGACATACAGAACTTTTTTCTTTGTTCTGGTACCAGAACTGGGGAGGTCCAAGTATGTCAGTCTCCCCATCCTTCACACACACACACACACACACACACACACACACACACACACACACACACACACACACACACCTCTCCACCTCCTTTTCTACCCCTTACCCTCCTTGTTTAAGCTCGTTCTAATAACCCCTCCCACTGTTTCTCTCTCCTCTCCATCACTGCGTGCAGTTGTTCCTGTGCGTCTCGTACTTTTAACTCTTTTCCTCCCATCACTAACTTCAATCTCAATATGAGGCCTGAGACATTCTTTACTTTTTAATGCTGCAGAATTTTACTTTCGTGAACTGCAGCGCAGCAACGACACGTGTGGTTTGTTTATTCCGGGCATCATCTGAACACCATGAAACCGGTTGGATTAACGACCAGACCCATGGACTTGCTGACTGAAATCTGGGGGGACGGGACGGGGGGACGACTCACACACACACCGTGGATGTAGATGTGGAAGACGGAAGACAATAAAAAGGAAGGAGGCAGCGAGACAGCAGAGGCTTACAGAGATGAAAACGGCGCAAGCTGCTGTCCTGAAGACGTCCCTGACCGGAGAACCTATCTGAAGCGATTACACCGGCGACTCCACGCTAAACGTCTAACAGAAACCACCATGCACAGGCTTTAGTTCTAGCTTATTATTAGTCTGAGTATAATACCCTGTTACTATAGAAACAACAGCACATTATTATGAGGGAAATGATCTAAATATAAAATTCTGTTACAGATGGAACCACCAGCACTGTTATCTGGAATAAAAGATCTTCTGACCAATCAGAAACAACAGAACAACAAAATACCTGCAGAGCCTCAAGCAGGTCGAAACTGTTGATGGGAGGCAGAGGGGCGGGGGCACTAGAGCCAGAGCAGGCCAGTAGGAAAGCAGCCTGCTGTTCCACGTCATCTGGAGACCCCTGAGGAGGCGGAGTGGCCGGTACTGAGATGCTAGGAGCGGGGCTGCGGGTAAAAAGACACACACCACAATCAACTTGGTGCACGACAAAATCCTCATAAATGCAGAAGCACAACCACGTGGATGACTGTTGCCATGACAAACAAAACCACAGTGAAGCGACTCACTGCTCCGTGACCGTCTGATACGCAGCCAGGCTGTTCTTGAGGTACGGCTGCGGGGCGACGTCGCTGCCGAAGGCATAGCGAAAGTGTCCGTCTCTCAAGCGGTACGCTTTTCTCCGCGACACCACCGCCGTGATCAGATCTTTTAAATGCACCTGAACAACAGGATCGATTGTTATTCACGAGAATACAAGTAATAATAATGCTACTGTATCTTTAAAATCATCAACATGCCTCTAGAGCGCACACGATGGTGCCCACGGCGTCCTCGGTGACGTTGTCGAGGCCCATCTCGAAGGCTGTCACCATCATGCGGGCCTCCAGTTGCCCCCGCGTGGGCAGTAAGAGTGTGTGAGCACTGAGCTTCATCTCCTCTTCATCTGCTCCGGTTTCACGAGGACTGAACGCTTGAGCTCCACTCAGTGGGTTCTGGGGCTGGAAACGATGCTGGACAGGGAGAGAAACAAGGGAGTGGGATTAGAACACATGCACGCGCACACAAAACAAAACAAACAAACAAACAAAAAAAAGGCATGGGAAATGGGCATACGTCGAATTTTTGGCGCACAGAAGAAAATTTCTTTTTGCCTTTTGGTTTGGCAGGCTTGGAGGCAGAACCACTGGACCACTGGAGCGAGCCGGGACCCTCGGCTGGAGGAAAAAATAAAGAAAGTTGAGTAAATATGAGGAAACAGTCGGTACAAAGAAAAGTTTCTCTGTGCATCTATCTAGTTTATTCACACTGTGGGAAAATACCCCCCGGGGGTGGGGGGGTGGGGGGGTTAGTGATGTTTGCCTATTTTTTAAATGATGATTGAAACGAACGATCTATAATCACGGCAAGTTTAGTTTCACACAGAGAGACAGGACCGGTTTGATTCCAGGTTGATGTCGGAGCCCTCCGCGACCGGGAGTCCATGGACGCAAACCGGCCGAGTTCTCATGGGAGGGAGCAATGGATGGCATACATTCACTTCCTGTCCCTCACAGCAATCGTGCACCTGTGAGCTCATTCGTACAGGGAGGTGGACATTGCTTTTTCCTCCGAGTGTGTTAGATCTCCCCAATACACACAAGCAGCAGGTCATTTGGGGGGGCTCGCCAGAAGTCACAGAGGGGACGTGAGCATGCTTGCATCCTCCCTTATTGGTGAGGGTTCTATGTTATATGGTGACAAAACTTGACAGGTGGGAATTGGATACGAATAAAATTAGAAGAGCGAGGGGAAAAAAAACACAGAATTCTGGTTCACATAGACCTGATATGTTCTACCACATAAAGAAAGTGCTCAGGATCTCAAATTATTATGTGGACAAAATCAGTCTGTTCCATTCAACTGCTCCATAACAACTGGATGAGTCCATAGAGCTCTCAAAGGACATCAGGGACAAGTCTGTACATCTGCATAAGGCCGGAATGGTCTGAAAGTCCAACAACAACATGGTGACATGGAAACTCTCGCGTTGGAGCTCCATGAAATATTCCGTCTTGTGGAATAAAGGTGGAGAACTGCTTTCCACTTCTGAGGCGTTGGATGGTGGTCCAGAACATTTGAGGCCAACCGACAGATGCTTTACAGGCCCACACTGAACTCCTCCTGCGCCCGAGATTCTGCATCAGCACGTTTGGCCTGTCGGTACCTGTCTGCTGCCTCTAGAGTCCCACAGGCCAATAAGACCTGATAGCCCTCAATTTCCAGCTGGACAGCCTCTTTCGCTGTGGGCGTCTACCACCGGGTTCGAGGGTTACCGCCACGACAGGCACTGATGACCTTCTCGCCACAGCTATGGGCTACAGTCTCAACAACGGAGGCACGACACATGGCCCATTTGAATTCTATATCCCCCGCCTCCTTTGCAATGTGGTTTTAGCTCTTCCAGAGTCGGCAGTTAAAGGCCATTCTTACTGGAGACTCCGCCAAACGTTCCTAGGAGACCCTAACTACACACTTGGGCCTACCAGGTCTGCAGTGCTGTCTCCCCTGCCATCGGAGCCAGCTCACCACTAGGTGGTGATCGGTTGACAGCTCAGCTCTTCTCTTCACCCGAGTGTCCAGAACATGCGGCCGCAAGTCCAGTAACACGACTACAAAGTCGATCATCGAACTGCAGCCAAGGGTGTCCTGGTGCCAAGTGCACTTATGGACGGACACCCTTATGTTCAAACATGGTGTTCATGACGGACAAACTTTGACGAGCACAGAAGTCCAACAACGAAACACTAATCAGGTTCAGACCGCACAGGCCGTATCTATGTACCGATCACACCCTTCCAGGTCACACTGTCGTTGCTCACATGGCTGTTGAAGTCTCCCAAGATGAGGGAGTCCCCCGGGGGAGTTCTCCAACACACCCCGTAAAGACCCCAAGAAGGGTGGATGCTCTGAACTGTCATTTGGTGCATAAGCACAAACAACAGTCAGGACCTGTCCCCCCCGCACCTGAAGGCGGAGGGAAGCTACCTTTTCTTCAACCTGGGAGAACTCCAATGTGTGGGCACGGAGATCAGGGGGCAACAAGAATGCCCACACCGGCTCATCGCCTCTCTCCATAAGGAACTTCTGAATGAAATAAGGTCCAGCCCCTGCCGAGATGGTTGGTTCCAGAGCCCAAGCTATGTGTTGAGGTGAGTCCGAGTCAGAATCAGTAGCCGAAGATTGGTCCAACAGAGCCCAAGCCTTTGCTACCACCCAACACCAATACCACTCCATCGCCAGAAGCCAAACCATCAGGCGGTCACTTCAAGCCCCTTCCCCAGGCCTGTGGTTTAAACACCCCCCGGAGCCAGGTGGTGACCCACATTCACACATGATAATACAACTCTTAGGATCATTAGTACACACAAACTCCTCCACCACGATAAGGTTCAATGAGAAGAATTTGAGCATGTCCGATCAGAAAGACACCCAGAGGTTGACACCGAACATGCTGGAGCGACTATACCTCTTGGTTGGTCTGGGAACACCTCAGTGTACCCCAGAAGAGCTGGAGGAAGTGGCCGGGGAGAGGAACATCTGGACCTCACACAAAATACCACATCAGGAAGATGTTTGGGAGGCGTTCTAACCAGATGCTCGAGCCACCTCAACTGAATCCTCTCAATGCGGAGGAGCAGCACTTCTATCATGAGCTCCTCCCAGATGCCTGAGCCTCCCACCTTACCTCAAAGTGAGGGCCCCACCACCAGACAAAGAAAGCTCACTTCAGCCGCTTGTACCTGCGATCTTGTTCCTTCAGTCACTACCCAAAGTATGTGTCTATATGTCAGGAGCGAGCCAGTCTACAGGCTCTAATCCTACAGAACATCTGAGGAGGGAGCTGAAGTTTCAAGTTTCTAAACGGTGCCCTCAAAGCCTTAAACAAGATACGCAGAACAAGGCCTCCACTTTGTTCCTGGAAAATTCAAAGTACCTCAGCAATCAGGCGCATGCAGTTTAAAATGCTGCATTCTATACATTTTGTTACGATGTAATCAACAGATAGATGCACCAAGTATTCTTGATGTGACTTCACTGACTGTTGACTTCACCCGGAGCCGAGTCGCTCCTGAGTTGCCATGCGTTCCAGGTCACTCGAGCTATCACACAGCTCAAACTGGTGTGAGGAGATATACAGGCGATCAAAATCCCTCCAGATTTGTGCAAATCTGGTGACCATCTACAAGAATTTCCCTGAGCTCCGTGCTTGCCAACAAGGTTTCTCCATCCAGTCATAATTCGCTTGCATCAGAGACTGATTTCATGCGAGAGCATGCAAAGCAATTTATAACCGATGAGAAGAAAAATAAACAACCGAATGTGAAATCCCTCAAATCAACCAGCAGTTCTTGAGAAGAGAAATATCCCAAATAAAATTTAAATGTGGACACAGGACATGGACCATGACAATACGCCGATGGTCTGATGACCATCGTAACAAACCTGCCATAAAAACCGTACACCACGTATTTATTTTGTAAATGAGATAGTTAATCCTACCTGGTGTGGAGACAATAATCTGGCAGCGTGTGAGAATAGCCAGCAGGAAGTCGTTGTGGACGTGAACTATAAAAGAGGAGAAAAAAAAATCATTATATCCAAAACGCACATGAGGCCTTTCCTTCCATCCCCTTTCCATCTGATCACATTCACCTTCAACATCCTGTTCCAATTCTAAAGTCAGACTGCAGCTCACAGGTTCATATTAAAACGTGTTTAGGTTGGAAAATTAACTTTATTTACACGTCATCAACTCTTTAGACCATATAATGGTGCTTCTTGTCTTGTACGGTGAAGTCAGAGTTTCAGTCTGAACCAAGTAAGAAATATAATTTCTTTCACTCCGATATCAGACTCCTGCCCCTGAACGTCGGTAGTCATTCTCCCCTGAATCATCAGAACAAACTCTGTGGCGATATTTTCTCACTTGTCTCATTTACACTTTGCTAAATCGGTCCTTTATACACTACTGTGCGATTTCTATAACATTACTACAGTGTTACGCTGGAAAAGACACAGAGCGATCCCTCAACATTAACTGCTGATGCTAACAATGGGCAGAAATCACTGGTGCTGATTTCCAAACCCTATAGCGACTAATTCGCTCATTTTAACACAGTATTGTTTCTATGGTAACAACCTGGCCATGTTTATCCAGCGGACATTCAATAGAAATCTTAAGTGGTTAGGATAATACAAAAAATAAATAATTTAAGAGAAAAATAAATATTGTTAATTATTTACAGGGAAAATGTAATATTAATTTGGTGTTGTTTTGTGTTCAGAGATATTTGTGAAACAAAGTGAAGACACCAAGACAAACAGTCACAGTTCATGTTTTTCTCGAGTACACAATGACTTGCATGTGCTTATGTTTAATTAATGTTAGATAGAGAGCGATAGAGAGAGAGAGAGAGAGAGAGAGCACTAGATGTACAGACAGATACATATACAATATAAATGACAGACATGTCTACACAGACAGACGTATACATCTGTCACACAGTACACGGAGAGACAGACAGATAAGTAGAGTTTGTGTGTATATATATATATATATATAGAAAGAGAGAGAGAGAGAGAGCGAGCGAGAGAGAGAGATCACTCACACACACACACTCACACAGGGCTGACAAATTGTAAATGCAGAGACAGAGTCAGAGAGACAGACAGACAGAGAGGGTGACACAGACACACACACACAGACACACACACACACAGAAAGAGAGACAGACAGACAGAGAGGGTGAGACACACACACACACACACACACACACAGAGAGAGAGACAGACAGAGATAGAGACAGACAGAGATAGAGACAGACAGAGACCAACACACAGAGAGAGAGAGAGAGAGAGAGAGAGACTCAGTACTTGAATAAGATTAGTCAAGAGAATAAAATCTCACCATGATCGTGTCCCAGAAGGCGGCGAGCTTCAACATCAAACTCCTCTTTACTGATTTTCTGTTTAAACCACAGCTTTAAATTCGCCCAGTAACTAAAATAAACAAACAAACAAACAAACAAAGCAGATAAGTGCATTAGAGAACAACCAAATATGATGAATACACGAGAAGTATCTCCTTGATGGCAGTATCTCCTCATATGCAAGTAATAACTGGAATAAGGTTCTGATTATTTTGTAAAAAAGTTGTGTTTATTTTGTGGTAAATTAGCCGGATAACTAGCATTTTTTAGCTAACATGCTAATGGCTAACTAGCTAGCCCACTGCACACATCTCTTACTGAAACATGAACACAAAAATACTTACACAAACGTTTGCATTAAGAAAGCTCTCTCAATATTTAAATAATAGTTGTTTAAACATTATAATATGAACGCTCACTGTTTTATGTTATCCCCAATAGCATCCGTTAAGTTCTTCTTCGCCAACTCCAGTTCGCTCGCGTGAGCTGCCATAACGACATCGGCGGCACCAACCATCGAGATAAGCACAGGAGTGTCCTTTAAATACAGCCGCTCCTTCAAAAACACCAAAATGTCAGGAAATATTCATGTATTATAACATGTTGCTCACACTATCTCCACACGTTATAATTCTGACAGCACTGACATGCCCAGGTCAAACTTCTAAGCTTGTTTTACAGCTTTAAACCTCACCACCACCCCCTGGTGTTCGGGAGTGGTACTGTTCCACACTTCTCAGGAAATGCCACTGAAAACAAAATGGAGAATTATTTACATTTACATTTACAGTACAGCATTTTGGCAGACCCTTTTATCCAGAGCGACTCACAATTATCTTTTTTGTGCAACTGAGCAATTGAGGTTTAAGGGCCCTGCTCAAGGGCCCAACAATGGTGACAGTGGGATTAAACTGCTGACCTTACAATCAGTACTCAATTTATTTATGACAGGTTTATTATCATCCATCAATGCATCCATGCATCCATCCATCCATTCACTGATTAATTCTCTAAGCCGCTTAATCCCAAATAGGGTTGCGGGGAAGATGACACCAATCTCAGCCGACTCTGAGCTAGGGCAGAGTACACTGTGGACCACTTGCCAGGCCAGGGCAGAAACAATTTGACAGCCACACAATGGCCGACTCATTACGAAAGTCAGCAATTGTTCTTTTACATGAACTTCTCACCACAGACAGTGAGAGACACAGCCGGCCTTTGATAACCCAGCTATCTGCACTGGGGACAGCAATGACAACCCGGTGATAGTGGGACTTGAACTGGCAACCTTCAGATTGGGTTAATTCTGTAGATCGTAAATATGTAAAATACGGCAGGTTTGAGTCCCCACCTTGGCAAGGATGGTTTGGTGTGAGGCTTGCACGTTCTCCCAGTGCTTGCATGGGTTCCTCCAGGTGCTGCAGTTTCCTCCCACAGGCCAAAGACGTGCATATCAGGCTATTTGGCTGTTCCAAATTACACCTGGGTGAGAGTGTTGGCTGAAATAGGCTACAGTCCCTTTGCAAATTTTATTATTATTATTATTATTATTATTATTATTATTATTATTATTATTATTATATACTATAACCGACTGCTAACTGGCCCGACAGATGACTGTGTAGATAAATTTAAATATTATATTTGGCATACATTCATTCAATCACACTGACTCTCTATCACACACACACACACACACACACACACACACACACACACGCACACACACACACACACACGCACACACACACACAATCATGATCACTGTAATACATTTAACTTGAAAATTCTCAAGTTTTATGAGTTTAATTTCTAAATCATAAATTTTGTGCCTGGCTCTCTTCCTCTCTTTTCTCTTTTCTCTCTTTTCTCATTGCATCATTTCTCTCGCTCTTTCCCTCTCTCTCCCAGCAGAGGGCAGAATAAGTCTGTATAATGTAATTGCCTCCAGCAGGGCAGGATGAGATGGGTAATGTGTTTGTTTGTGTGTCTGTTTGCACAAAAACTCAAAAACTAAAGAATGGATTTTTATGAAATTTTAACCAAACGCGGGTCTTGAGCCAATGAAGAAATGATAAAGTTGTAGTAATGCTCTAGATTCTGGATCCAGGAGGGTTTTAAAGGATTTTTTAACATTGTAAAACTTCACTACCTTGGTGGAGGTCTGCGCTCTCTGAATCCATTTCTCGCTGGAAGCTGTGCCCCTGGTATGTGTATACGTCTACATAAAATCTTTAATTTTTTGGAATGCAATCTCGAATAAGCAATGTGTATTATTACTAAATGTTTTGTGTCTTTTCAATTAAAATAAACGTATTTAATAAAGTCTGTCTTCCTTTCGGCTTTTTCCCTTTTACTCGGGAGTCGCCACAGTGAATCATCTGATTCGCACGTTTGATTTGGCAGAGGTTTTTTACGTCGGATGCCCTTCCTGTCACAACCCTTTTTAGCAAGGGACAGAAACACGCTGACGGCTTTGCAGCTCCTCTTTACGAACGTCAGCAATGGTTCTTTTACATCAACCTCTCACCATAGACAGTGACACACATGGCCCGCCTTTGATAACCCAGTTAGCTGCACTGGGGGAGGTGAACCAAAATCCCGCTGAGCAACAAGCAGCATCAAGGCTGTATCCATGTAGTTTTTAATATATATATATATATATATATATATATATATATAAATAAAATATGTATTCGTGCTGATGGCACGGTGGTGCAGCGGTCAACACGTCTGCCTCACAGCACAGTCGGCTAATTGGTGCTTCCATTGCCCCAGGTGAGAGTGTGAATGGTTGCCCTGCAATGGTCTGGTGAACTGATTGGGGTGTATCCTATCTTTGCACAAAGTCAGAGTCCACAGATAGGCAGCAGCCTTCCTGTGACCCTAATTATAATCAAGGGGATCAGAAAATAAATGAAAATAAATAAAAGAAAATAAATGAATAGTTTGGTGCTCCATCTTCTTTTTCTTCTTCTTCTTCTTCTTTTTTTCCTTTTGGCTGTTCCCTTGAGGGGTCAACAGCGAATCATCTGCCTCCATCTCACCCTATCCTCTGCATCTTCTTCTCTTACTCCAACGACCTTCATGTCCTCCTTCACCACATCCATGAATCGTCTCTTTGGTCTTCCTCTAGGCCTTCTGCCTGGTAGTTCCAAACTCAGCATCCTACTACCAATATACTCACTATCCCTCCTCTGTACATGTCCAAACCATCTCAATCTAGCCTCTCTGACTTTGTCTCCAAAACGTCTTACATGTGCTGTCCCTCTGATGGACTCATTCCTGATCCTATTCATCCTCGTTACTCCCAAAGAGAACCTCAACATTTTCATCTCTGAGTTTAGAGCTCCGTGTGTTTTTAAATTTGAATAATTTGATGAGCACCGTTATTGTTAGTCCTTTTTATGACTTTTTATTACCAATTGAGAGGAAGAAACCGGAAGTAAGTGGATTTGAACCTTCTCCATCACACCAGGCTGCAAACTCAGTTCATTCCTCGTAGCCTCCTCTACGACTCAGGGCCAAAAACATGGAGTCATATTTATTTATTTATTTATTTATTTATTTATCGTTTTTTTTTTTTTTTTTTTTTTTTTTTTTTTTCCTGCGGTACCTTATTTTCCAAAACACCATTAAAGCCACGCAGCACTTTTAAGTCCGACCCAAATGCCTGGCAGTTCATTCGTCTTACATGGTTAAGTGAAAAAGAAATCCATAAAACTGGAAATGGAAGGCAGATGCTCGCGGGAAAATCCGCAGCGCAGACGATGATTAACAGGACAGCCATGCGGACTTATTACTCACCCCATCTATTGGGTTCACGAAGCCCGAGCCTGCTGCTTGATATTAACAGTATAGATGGCAGAAATGCTTGATTTGGGGATTTTGAGGTAATAAATGGCTCACTTGTATATTTTCCAGACAGAATGAACAGGATAAGTGCACGAGTGACGGAGTGAATGACGGAGACCCACAGAACGATAATTCATCGGTTCTGTCTTCGGTTTCCTGGCTTTGTGTTTGTTCCACCCGGCTCGAGGAGTCTGTGCATAAGCATGGAGTAAATACAGTATGTCAGAAGGAACAAGGAACCGGGTCGTGCTGGATGACGCGTTACAGCTGGCCTCCCCGAGGAACGCTGGCCCGGTTTCGGTTCTCATTAGATCCCAGATTTGGAAATCAGCACATCAAGATTAATTTAAATCAGATCCCATTCCAGACCGCCGAAATTATCAGGGTGAATGATACCGACCCCGGTACGGTGCTTTAACTGCTCACGTTCATATCAACAATAAGTGGAACTGTAAAAGTGTTACGGACCCTGTTTGGGTGTTTCAGTCGGATCCAATACACTTGGACTGAAGCCTGGACAGGAGAAACAAATAAGCTGTTTAAAGCAGACAGCATTCTTCTGTAGGAGAACTCTGTGTGTGTGTGTGTGTGTGTGTGTGTGTGTGTGTGTGTGTGTGTGCGCGCAGACAGAGAGAGAGGGAGAGAGAGAGAAACAGAAAGACATAGAGAGAGGGGGGGAGAAACAGAGAGAGGGAGGGGGAGACAAACAGAAAGACAAAGAGAGAGAAAGAGAGGGGAGAAACAGAAAGACAGAGAGAGAGAGCGGGGGGACAGAGAGAGGGAGGGGGAGACAAACAGAAAGACAAAGAGAGAGAGAGGGGAGAAACAGAAAGACAGAGAGAGAGGGGGAGAAACAGAGAGAGAGAAACAGAGAGAGAGAGAGAGAGAGAGAAACTGAGAGAGGGGAGGGAGGGAGAGAGAGAGAGAGAGAGAGAGAGAGAGACAGAGATAGAGACAGAAAACACAGAGCGAGAAACAGAGAGAAACAGAGAGAAAGAAAGAGAGAGAGACACACAGAGAGAGAGAGAGAGAGAGA
>CM045745.1:33327781-33357781 GCA_024760905.1 Plotosus lineatus | reverse complement strand
GTGTTTAAACGTGTACAGTATGAGGGTTCATTTATAGAGTATCTGAGAAGGATGGCTGGGGAATTTTAGCTGGTAACTCGCAATTTTTATGCGGATATCCACAGGGGTTCGAAGTGGGAACACTATTTATATTTGTTTCTAGTTTCTTACCGAAACTCTCCAGCCCTGTTACTCTGCTCCGTTTTATTCCTTTCCCTCCTTTTTTCCCACAACGTCTCAATTTAGAGTCATTTAGAGTAATGGGCTACAGTTCCAAACCGAAAACAATGGTTGCTCAACTAGTTGGAGATAAAAGCACAAAATAGCCAAACCTTGTATTTGGCCAGTCTTTCCTGTTCCCTAAACCCTGAGAGCAAAATCAATGTTGAAATGAACCAGTAAAGAATTTAAGGCAATTTTTTTTTTAGAAAAGCACATACTGTACTGTATTTAGTACTATAGTACTCATATAGAGCAAGGTACCACTTCCCTGCAACATGGGTAATATAGTAAATGGGTTCCATCTGGGGACTGATTTTATTATCCATGTATCCATAAAATATGTTCGAGATTACATGGAAGTCCCCCCAGTGCGGCTAACTGGGTTATCAAAGGCCGGCCGTGTCTCTCACTGTCTATGGTGGGAGGTTCATGTAAAAGAACCATTGCTGACTTTCATCAAGAGGAGTTGCATAGCTGTCAGTGTGTTTCTGCCCTGCGATGGCTTGGTGAGCTGACCAGGGTTATACTCTGCCCTCGCCCAGAGTCGGCTGAGATGGGTGCCAGCCTCGCCGCGACCCTAATTAGGATTAAACGGTTCAGAAAATGAATGAGTGACTCCATAGAAGTGACCAAATTATCAAAAACACTCTCTTGGTAGTAGATTTTAAGAGATGTCTGAGGATTGACCTTTTAAGGTCACTCAAGGTCAAAGGTAATGGTCTCAGTAGAAGGTCCATACATGGGTTCCTGTTAGTTTTCCAATGGAACGGAACATCCGTTGGCACTCTTTTAAAGTTATAAGCCCATTTTCACCACCATTTTTTAAATCTTTCTTTTACCTTGTCACTTGACGCTGACGTTCCAAAGTCAAATCATACCTGAGATGCAGGTGGAGCAGTTTCCCTACCAAGTTCGGTGAGAATCCATGCATGGGTGTGGTCAGGATTTTTGTTCACAAACAGTTTGTGTTTAAAAAGAATTTTGGGGCACAAACAGGGGCACATTTACATTTACATTGTGAGAGGAAACCAGGGTACGTAGAGGAAAGTTCAATCATGGGGAGCACATGCAAACTCAACGCAGTTATACACCCCAGTCCGCCACTGCATTTGAACCCTAAACCTTCTTGCTCTGAGCCGGCATGTAAGTTAGGATTCAAAGCTTCGAAAAACAAAATAACCCCAAAACATTCATTCATTCATTTTCTGAACTGCTTAATCCTAACTAGGGTCACAGGGAGGGTGGCGCCCATCTCAGCCAACTCCGGGCGAGGGCAGAGTACACCCCGGACAGCTCGCCAGGCCATCGCAGGACAAAAACACGCTGTTGGCTATCCAGCCACTCTTGTCGAAGTCAGCAATGGCTCTTTTCTGGTGGTGAAACTTTCTCAAAAATGATGAGCAAATTAAGCCCCTCCCCCCCCAAGCAATAACCACAGAATCTTTTAAGAACTCTTTAAGAACCTCCTTTTTTATTTTTAGCAATATCTTAAATACATGATATAGTATGTTCTCGCTTTGGAGAAAGTACCGTTTGTAAAACACATTTCTACTTCAAGCTCTTTGTGCCAGAGAAGCATGTTATTGTGGGATTGAAGACAGAATCTTGAGCAGTTTCTTAAGAAGAGCTGAAAGAATCACACACTTGCTCGATTTGTGGGAATCAACGAAACACACAATCATTCGCTCTCAGATCAACATTCATTCATTTTCTGAACCCGCTTAATCCAAATTAGGGCCACAGGGAGACAGGTGCCCAATTCTGGGTGAGGGCAGAGTACACCCCGGACAGCTCGCAAGGCCTTCGCAGGACAGAAAGATGCTGTTGGCTATCCAGCCAACTATTGACGAAAGCCAGCAATAGTTCTTTTACATGAACCTCCACCACAGACAGTGAGAGACATGGTCGGCCTTAGATAACCCAGTTAGCTACACTGGAGGGTGAAGGGTGGGTTATGGTCAGTCATCAAGCACCCTACCACAGCCACGCCCAGCCACATTTATGGGCAATTTAAAACAGCCACATTGCCTATTGTGCATGTGATTGCACTGTGGAAGCAAACTCAAGTAACTGGAAGAAACCAAATTCTTGACTCTTTTGCTATGTAACGGATAACCATCAATAGCACACATTCAAAGACCCAGGAAGAGTTTCCTAATTTGTTAACTGAATAAGAATTATTGCTCATTATTTGTTCTTTAATAGCTGGAAACCTGGTATAATATGGTAGCTAAATGGGGGAAAAGGGTTCTCGAAGAGTTCTCCCAGGATTCTTAAAATAATTAAAGCTCTTTCAATTACGTACAAAACAACTTTCTACTTTAAATCCTTTCCGTCACAGAAACCCTTCATTGTCGAAGTCTATAAGGGTTTAAGGTAGAAATCAGTAAAAAAATATACATTGACGGAGGCTGTTTATGAACTGGGTGAATGTATGGTGCAACTCCCACTGTTCTTGTACCTGGTAAACCCATTAAAGAAGCTTCTAAATGTATCTACCTCAAACCCGTTCTGGAAAAATAACATCACAAGGTTATATTTTAAACTTTTTCAGCATCACCCCAGAGGGAGAACTAAAGAACCCAGACCGAAGACAATGGTCGCAGAACTGGTTACAGATGAAACCACAAAACAGCTACAGCTTATAATTTACAAAAATATTTTTGTTGCCATGAAAGAACGTCTTGAAATGATCAGGGTGGTGCGTTTCCAAGTGTAATGAATTCTATTTTACAATTGTTCCGTAAAAGACTTGATTTGAGTGAAATTACAATGTTGTGAATTCTGGATACTGATTGGTCAGGAGGTGGGAGTACAGCTGCAAATCACAGGTTTGATTTCACATAGCTCTAATTTGAATGCACCATTATGTTTATAAGCACATCCTTATGCGGGGACTTGTCCGACAACTGCTTTTGAAATGTTCTGACAAGCTGTGCGGTTTTGGGCAGTAGTGGTGCAGCGGTTAAGGCTCTAGGTTACAAATCAAAAGGTTTGGGGTGTTCAATTCCGATTACCATCAAGCTGGCACCGTTGGGCTTTTGATCAGGGCCCTTAACCCTCAAGTGCTCAGTTGTATAAAGAGATAAAAATGTATGTTTCTCTGGATAAGGGTGTCAAATGCCACAAACAAAAAAAGCATTTTTCCATTTATGGAAGGAGCCTCTTGGGGTCACTCAGGATGAACTAGCCGAGGTCACGGTTAGTTACTGGAGTAATTTGTGATAGATGGATATTAGGAGCTGGCTATGCGGTAGGGCTTGGAAACAGTGGCACTGACTAAAAGGCAGGAGGCAGAGTTGGAAGTGGCGGAGATGAATATTCTATGATTTTCTCTGTGGGTGACAAGACTGGACAGAATCAAAAACAAATATGTTAGGGAGTGAGATAATTTTATTTTATTTTTTATTTAACCTGGTGTGTCAATTGAGAACCAATTGTCATTTACAATCCCGACCTGGCCAAGCGGCAGCAAAACAGGCAGGTTATAAGAGAGTAATTAAAAAAAGAAAACAATAATTTATCATAAAATTATCCGAAAAAAGAACACAATTGAAGAAAGTTGGAGAGGTAAAGAGAGATAAGGGGAAAGAGAGAGAGAGAGACCAAACAGAAATGGTTGGGGCTTGTGCACAGAAGGGATGAAGGAAGGATATATTGGTGGAAGAATGTTGAGGATAGAACTTGCTGATAGGAGGAGAATAGCAAGCCCAAAGAGGAGATTTATGGAAGTGGTGAGGGAGTACGTGGACAGACAGAGTAGCAGAGAACAGAGTGAGATGAAGAAGGATGATCCGCTGTGTTGACACCTAACAGGAGCGATGGAAAGAAGAGGAAGATGGATGGAGTCTCTAGTGTCGAAGCTGACTAGAAATACAAAGAGGAATAAAAGCACGCAGCGGGTCTGGAATCTCTAATTTTAAGACCATGCTTGGGGTGGAAGATCATCTGGTGGTTAGTTTCTCATGAAAACTAGCTGGGAGACAATGGTCTAATTTATATTTCTTCGTAATTTATATTACTGTCGTTTCAAACCAGGTCTGTTTTTTTTCCTTTTTGACAACAGTGAAAAGGGGAGTTTCATGACTGCAGCATTTTTAGACTGGGATATGACCCAAGAATCTTTCACATTATAACGGTAAAGAGAGCACAGAACAGCCTGGAAATCTTCAGACAAACATGTAAATCATAGCTGCTCTTTTCTTCTGTCACGGTGTTTATAACGACAGGACTAAGCTTGAGCTGTACCTGTGACATACTCCCGCCTCTTCCGTGTAATGTATCTAAAACTACAGCAGGGTTATAGGACGCCTTATTTTTACACAGCTGGCAATGCTCTGTGTCAGTCAAGTACTTCCAATTACAGTAATTTTCCCCACCCTAAAACCAAATATGAATCTGGCTGTTTTATGTGTTATGTTTGGCTTTGAGTGGAAGGAAGCAGAGTCAATAGCATTTTCAGACATTCTCTTGAAAAACAAGACGGTGTACCTTGGCTTGATCCTTCACGCATGATGCAGGTGTGCTTTATTCTTACATCCGGGGCTAATATAAATTATATTGACATCCAAAACCAGGATTTTGAGGATATACTCATAGAACAAAAGGATATTCAGTGTGTCTAATTTCAGGGGACGGTTTCTTATCCTTTTTTTTGGGGGGGGGGGATTAACCCTAAATTAAATGGAAGGAGTCACCTTGTATGGTAAGGTAGAAGTTAAAGTCTGTTGGGCTTTGTACACCCGGCTCGTCCGGCCGGTGCTTATCCCTGGTTTTTGTAGCGTGAAGCGACCAGGAGTTCAACTCCTCCTGGATGGGACGGTAGTCCATCGCAGGTTACCTATATATGGCCTGGTATAACAAATATAATTGAAGAGACATGCCAAGATAAATAAAGCCTAATATACTGTACACTTGAATTTATAAACTTTAGCATTTTCCACTATCCAAAGTGACTCATATTGAAGTTTGTTAAAAAATAATGGTTGATAAAAATCTCCCATGAAACCACATCTACATCTTAGCTGGACCTATGCTTTGGAGATTCTGTGTAGAACTTCTAAATAAAGTGATTTATTTGGAGCAAGAGAGTTTTCATCTGGATAAAATTGAGTCTACATTTGAGTATTTGATTCTTCTTAAATGGGATGAAGGCAAGTCTGTATTGTATGAACTTACTGGAAAGCTCTGCACCTTGTGTGAGACAGTGCTGAGTTCTTACCAGTGAGACGCCAGACCAAACCGCAGTCTCTGGCCTGAGATCCTTTTTGAAATGGATTATGTAACTTCAGGATATGATCAAATGTTCTTGGCATCCTGTCATAGATCATAGCTTTGTCTCTGCGGAGAAACACATGTTGGAAACAAACATTGTAACCCTCAAAAATGTAATGAGTCTCTCTTTTGTTTAAGGTGACAGTGTTTGGATTCAATCACTATGGCACCCAGTTCTTGGAGCCTTTGTGTCTTATTTTTTGCCTGGACATGGACACAAAGTCTAGGCCTCTCAAGGAGACGGAGGGCTTGGGAGGTAAAAGAAGAAGATGGTCCTAAAAAGTGCTCATATACCTTCCTGGTCCCTGAGCAAAAAATCACAGGGCCTATCTGCGCAAGCCGTGGACCCTCAATTCCAGACAAAGATCGAGTAAACAGGATTGACATTGCAGATGTCCGTGAGCTGATGTCCAAGCAACGACGTGAGATAGACAACCTACGGATGGTGGTGGATGTGGATGGCAACATGGTGAATGAGATGAAACTGCTGCGGAAAGAGTCTCGTAACATGAATTCCCGCGTCACACAGCTCTACATGCAACTTCTACACGAGATCATTCGCAAGCGAGATAATTCTCTGGAGCTCGCACAGCTTGAAGGTCGCATCCTCAATGCCACAGCAGAGGCATTACGGCTCTCAGCCCGCTACAGGGACCTTGAGGCTCGATTCTCTGCTCTTGCTGCTCTGGTCAATAACCAGTCTGTTCTGATTGGTGCTCTGGAAGAGAGGTGCCTTCAGGTGTATGGGAATCACAGGCAGGAGCCCCTTCCTCCGCCGCTTGTTCAAGTGGTTCCAGAAAACATTCCAGTGCATGTGCCTCGTTTTTCCAATGAGATCCCAAGGGTCCACAATCGGGCTTTACCCAGGGAGCGGGGCTCCAGAGCAGGACCAGAACCGACTGAAAGTACCCTGGAACTCAAACGACCACTGACTGCCAACATCAGCACTGAAGGTAAGTGAAAATATGTCTGTAATGGATGTTTAACCATAACAAGACAATACCAGGGCAGCATGGTGGTGTAGTGGTTTGCACAGCAAGAAGGTCATGGGTTTGTTTCTGTGTGGAGTTTGCATGTTCTCCTCGTGCTTGTGTGGGTTTCCTCTGGGTACTCTGGTTTCCTCCCACAGTCCAAAAACATGCACAGTAGATTAATTGGCACTAGATTAACTGGTTGTTCCAAATCACCCTTAGGTGTGAGTGCCAGTATGAATGGTTGTGTGTTAGCTTTGTGAAGGCCTGGTGAGCTGTCCAGGGTGTACCTTGCCCTGAGTCGGTTGAGATGGGTGCCAGCTTCCCTGCGTCCCTAATTAGGATTAAGCGGTTCAGAAAATGAATGAATGAATGAAAGACATATTAGAAAAAATACAATGACTAATGCCTATCCATTTCACCACCTCTGCTAAACACTGGTACACCGCTTTGGCCTAGAATTGGCTGAGATAGACCCCAGTCTCCTAGCAATCCAATTTATATTAAGCAGTTCAGCAAAGGAATAAAGGATGCCAGCACCCGACAACATGGTGTGCTTCATATAAAAGTGAAAATGGGGGTCTACCATGAAAGATTGTGGTGGTAAAATGGCACCTTTATTCTTAGACAGAGGGACAACACATGTAAGAGGTTTTGGAGACAAAGTCAGAGAGGCTAGATTGAGATGGTTTGGGCATGTACAGTGGAGGGATAGTGAGTATATTGGTAGTAGGATGCTGAGGTTGGAACTACCAGGCAGAAGGCCCAGAGGAAGACCAAAGAGGAGATTTATGGATGTGGTGAAGGAGGACATGAAGGTAGTTGGTGTAAGAGAAGACGATGCAGAGGATAGAGTGAAATGGAGACAGATGATTCGCTGTGGCGACCCCTGAAGGGAACAGCCGAAAGGAAAAGATGAAGAAGATTCTTAGACGAAACACTAGATGTGTGCAGGCAGGTGGGACGATGTGGAGAGGAGC
The DNA here is from genome assembly GCA_024760905.1 of Plotosus lineatus. Classification (NCBI taxonomy): domain Eukaryota; kingdom Metazoa; phylum Chordata; class Actinopteri; order Siluriformes; family Plotosidae; genus Plotosus; species Plotosus lineatus. Next base: position 33,350,355 of record CM045745.1, on the reverse strand, counting down.
ATATTAGATGCCTGTAGGTACAGATGTGAGTGTAAATGCTTGTTAGTGTCTGTGTTTTCCCTGCAGTAGACTGTTGATATGTTCAGGGTGTAAACCGCCTCTCACCCAAAGTGAGCGAGGATTTCCTCTATCTTCTCCTAGTGTCCAAAGTTTCTCTGTAAGTGGATTTCCATCTTGAAATTAGAGTCCGTACACATGTCAGCTTTTTGGCTTGAAAAATCAGACTTTGCACAAACGTATTTCAAGGTCTCTGCTTCCTTTCAGTCTAACAAACCACAAAGTATGTGACAGCCATGCCACTTGAGCTTTTAAGATACTTTACCAGCCAGTCAGCACAATTTTAATGCACTGAAACCACAAGTCGGAAGTTTCTCTGTTTGTTTTTACTCCCCACCTGTCTTCTGGTCTCTCTCTATTCCAGGTGAAGAAATGTGCTTTAGCGCACACTGGAGGAATGATCACTACTTCAGCCTCCCAAACCCGAAAACCACACGTTTTGTACACTTTAAAAAAACAAACAAAAACAATTTAAAAACAATGAATAGTGTCGCGATATCGCAGACCCCACATAACACCACCATCTTTAGAATTTGTGACGTATTGTGACCAAAGTAGTTCTGTTACGTAATCCAGCAGACAGTGAGGATTCCAATGCAGTTCTCCATGTAAACTAGTCTGAAATAACTCCATTAGCTTCTTACCTCAGAACTGGAGCATCATGTGCAACCACAAGCCACAAATAATTAGACACGTTCCTTTTGTTGGAAATCTGTGGAGGGTGATATCCTTCGGTTATGGATTTCCCGTTATGTTTCAAAGCCAATCCTGATAATTTAGACGGCACATGAATGGCTCACGTTGTATATCTACACATCTTTTCACGATGGATCAGCTGATTCCGATGGACTCGGTTGACTTTACAGCTAGACTTGCAGTACATTGTCACCAAACATTGTCAAGGAATTTCAGTCCTACTGAACAAAACAGAGGCAACAGCATCAACGAAGAATGCTCTGAGAAAATGCGAGAGAAGAACCTTGAGAGGAACCAGGCTCAAGGGGTGTGTTCTAGGTGACACCAGATTGTAAACCAACTGGTAAACTATAACAGGGTGGCATGGTAGCGCAGTAGGTAGCAAGCTTGTTTCAAACCAAGAAGGTTCCAGGTTTGTGTTTCAATGTAGAATTTGTTACCTTACCTCGAGGTACTCAGGTATCCTTGCTCAGTCCAAAGATGTCTGTGTTAGGCTATTTGACAGTTCCAAATAGCCCCTGGGTTACTCATTCATTAATTCATTTTCTGAACCATTTAACTCTAATTAGGGTTGTGGGAAGGCTGGTGACCATCTCAGCAGACTTTGGTCGAGGGCAGATTAAACCCTGGTCAGCTCGCCAGGCCATAGCAGGGCCTCACTCTGATGGCTATGGAGCGCCTCTTGACGAAATTCAACAGTTTACATGGACCTCTCAATATAGACAGTGAGAGACATAGCGAGCGTTTGATAACCCAGTTGGCTGCACTGGGGTTACAGTGACAACCCATTGAGAGTGGGCCTTGATCCCCCAACCTTGGGATCAGTGATCCAGCAGCTTACCACTAGGCCACCACAAGATCACACATCCCAGATGTATATGTAAATATGAAAGGCTCTGTGTGTGTGTGTGTGTGTGTGTGTGTGTGTGTGTGTGTGTGTGTGTTTTTGCATCATGTGTATTTTCCTCAGTGTTGATTTATCGTTGTACCCTTCTTGATATTTGAGGTCCTTTTCGCGACTGCCTTCATGCTATGCAGGCTGGGCATGCCACTAGCGGAATGTACCTTCTAAAACCAGACGAAAGTGAGCGGCCAATGCAAGCATGGTGTGAGCAAGATGTGGACAATGGAGGCTGGACCATCATCCAGCGAAGGAAGGATGGATCTGTTAACTTTTTCAGAAACTGGGAGAGTTATAAGGTGAGTGTGGTGATAAAATTCATCTCTCTCACCACGCTAGTTATATTTCTGGTGGCATAGCACCACAAGGCGCATGGTCAAAATTTTCAATCTCATTTTATGGTGGATTCTGGCAGGTTTTCCGAACACGTTGCAAATGTTCTATCCTAAAAATCTCATGGCAAATGTTTAGAATTTAACAATGGCAGTTCAGGGAAATCCACCAGAATTCACCGAATTCAGAATTCAGAATGATCTCATCATTTTGCAGATGCTCTTATCCAGAGTGACCTATAATTATCGTTTTTTTTTAATACAACTGAGCAATTGAGGGTTAAGGGCCCTGCTCAAGGGCCCAACAGTGGTGATAGTGGGAACTGAACCACTAATCTTTGGATCAGCAACCCATTGCCTTAGCCACTAAGCCACCGCTGCCCTCATCATGGTTTCCCACCTGGCACCTGATCGGCCTTGGGGTGGAGCTGCATAAAGAACGAGAACATCTCCATAAAGCCTTGTCTCCTCATTGTTGTCTTCAGCGCCTGCTGTTCAACCTTTCTCCAATTTCTTCTTTTGTCGAACATGACATCCTTCTGAATTGCGTTACTTGGCATTCTGCACATGTGCTCTGCATATTTTAGATACTGGATGCATCAGAAACCTGCAATGGGTTGTGAATTGGTCACTTGGTAGATCTTAGTGTTTGAGATCTTGAAAGCCCAACCAAAGTTCCCATCAACTAGTTAAGTCAGGTCTATCCCCTTTTCGCCGATGTGTGGATGGTGCATTCATCCCTGCGTAGACCGGGAGATCATTTTTCTTAAGAAACCCTTAAACCAACATTGAACTTATGGAGTTCAGCACATGATAGTTTACATGTATGTACACTGTCAGGATTTCCGTGCAGGTCTCAAGGTGGATTTTGCGGGTAGAAAATATGCACTTTATCTCAGTCCATTTTTTTTCAAAATCCAGATGGGAACCTTTCATGGCTTTTTATAGTTAGGAATACAGTGGTACCTTGACTTATGAATTTAATCTGTTCTGAGGGCCAGCTCATTATTATTGCCATAAGAAATAACAGAAAACCAATTGATCCGTTCCAACCCGCTCCCAAACTCATATAACCTGCCACAAACACATATATTTGACCTAATATATTAAAGATAAACACGGGCAGTGGTGGTCTAGTGGTATCGGGCGCTGGATCGCTGATCCAAAGGTTGGGGGTTCAAGTCCCACTCTCCACAAGGTTGTCCCTCCCCCCCCCCCCCCCCCCCAGTGCGGCTAACTGGGTTATCAAAGGCGGGCCATGTCTCTCACTGTCTATGGTGAGAGGCTTGATGACTTTCATAAAGAGTAGCTGCAAAGCCGTCAGCGTGTTTCTGTCCCTTGCTAAAAAAGGGTTGTGACAGGAAGGGCATCCGACGTAAAAACCTCTGCCAAATCAAACGTGCGAATCAAGATGATTTGCTGTGGCGACTCCCGAGTAAAAGGGAAAAAGCTGAAAGGAAGACAGACAGATATTAAAGATAAACACGTAAAAGCAATACATATTTCATAATAATAATAATAATAATACATGTACATTTACATTAATAATAATTAATAATAAATAATAATAAAACAAGAATAAACAATAAGTCAACTCACCCTTCCAATCATCGACTGCTGCAAGGATGTCACGTGGGCAGGCAGGAGGTGGTGCGTAACAGGGGAGAAGGAGAATTTTGTGCGTGTGCACACTATGAATGGCAGCGAGGAAAGCCTCTTGGTGAGCTCCCACAAGACCAGTGCTTCTCAAATAGTGGGGCGTGCCCCCCCTTGGGACCTTCGTTTGCTTTGAGGTAGACGGGTGGACCATTACGTCAGCTCATCCTTCTGTCCTTTGATATTCAGTAGATCATCATTATTTAGTGGTATCCAGAATTTGTACTTTGGCATCAATGCTAGTCTGACTTCAGATTATCAAAGAAATCATACTAACAGATGATGTATTATAAATTTATTTGTGTAGTGAAGTAATAGTACACATTCATCCTCAATAATACTCAAGGAACATATAAATATGTCAAGATAGTATCGTAGCAAAGTACACGTATCAATTAAGTATTTTCCACCCGAGGCTCCAATATTCTTCCACATCGCCGTACCCCGAAGCGAAGCAGCTTTGCTTCCACAAAGTGCCAGCAACAAAAGGCAGTAAATCAGGAAGACCCACTTCATGCCAAACCTCTTGTTGTTTTTTCCAGACTGTGGGTTCTTTCGCGTAGGAATCTCTCAGGACTAGATGCTCTCTCGGCTTTCACGGGTGATCAGGGCTAGTGTTCAACTTTGCCAGAAATGGGATGCCCCATTATTCCTCTGCCTCACACTCTCATCCTGTCTCCCACACGGCCACATGTGCATGAAAGATGACTCTCCAAGCCTCAACACATTTGTTATGATTCCAGGTCCTAATGGAAAACCTCGTTCTGAACCAATAGGTTTATGTTGCTTCTCTCGCTTCAGGAAATATATTCGGCCACAAATTGCGCTCAGTCGCGTAAAACAAAAAAAAAAAAACACGCAGAGAAACGACATAGTCACCGGCCAATGTTTGTATGTGGTAAAGAACAATTCAGGCAGACTGAGATATCAGCATTTTTCAAATCGGCGAATTCTTAAATGATCAGTAAACTCTTCTACCCTTCAGGGATTTACCATTTCATTGTAAACAGCTGGGTAATGAAACATTGCTCATGTCTCTTAAACAGTAACATTACTCCCCTTCCTGTTTTTATCCCGCGTACTTAAGCACAAACATAAATAAAATCTTTTTTTTTTTGATTTTCATTCTGCTCCAGCAAGGGTTTGGCAACATCGACGGTGAGCACTGGCTCGGTCTGGAGAATATTTACAACTTAGGCAAGCAAGGAGATTACAAATTACTTGTGGAGCTTCAGGACTGGATGGAAAAAAAGGTGTACGCAGCCTATAGCAGCTTCCATCTGGAGCCCGAGAGCGAATCATACCGCCTGCGTCTGGGCACTTACCAAGGCAACGCTGGGGATTCTTTAACGAGCCATAATGGAAAACAGTTCACCACGCTGGATCGGGACAAGGATGCCTTTTCAGGTTGTGACTGATTCAGATGTATAAGTGCTTCATTGGTTGCTATAGCGAATAGATAGCGGGCTGAAATGTAATGTGTATATAAAACAATTAAATACTAAAGTATTATTTTTATTGTACAATGTATTTTATCATTCATTCAAGATACATCAGGGCAGTGGTGGCTTGGTGGTAAAGGTGCTGGGTCACTGATCCTGAGGTTGGGGGTTCAAGCTCCACTCACCACAGGTTGTCCCACTAGTGCACTAACTGGGTTATCAAAGGCCGGCCATGTCTCTCACTGTCTGTGGTGTGAGGTTTATGTAAAAGAACCATTGCTGATGTTTGACAAAAGTAGCTGCAAAACCCTCAGCGTGTTTCTGCCCTGCGATGGCCTGGCAAGCTGTCCAGGGTGTACTCTACCCTCGCCCGGAGTTGTATAATAATAATAATAATAATAATAATAATAATAATAATAATAATATGGGCAGTGGTGGCCTGACACTTGGGTGCTGGCTTACTGATTCAAAGGACCAAGTCCCACTATCACCGGGTTGTCAGTGGGTTATCAGAGACCAGCCATGTCTCGCACTGTCTCTGGAGAGACGCATGAAAAAGAACCATTGCTGTGCTTAGTAAAGCATAGGCCATGGGGCTGCCATCAGTGTGTTTCTGCCCTGTGATAGCCTAGCAATGTGTCCCAAGGTGTACTCTGTCCTCACCCAGAGTTGGCTGAGATGGGTGCCAGTCTCCATGTGACCCTAATTAGGATTAAGCCTTTCAGAGAATGAACGAATAAGTAACAATACAATTCTACAATTTGGCTTTTGTATGATATGGGAGGACGGCACAGTGACATAGTGGTTAACACATCCGCCTGACAGCAAGAAGGTCATTGGTTCGAGGCCATGAGTTTGCAAGGTTCTCTTTTTCATATTGCCCTCAGGTGTGAATGTGAGTTTGATAAGTGTGTGTGTGTGTGTGTGTGTGTGTGCGCGCGCGCGTGCTGGCCAGGGTTTAATATGCCTTTACACAGAGTCCTCTGAGACCAGTTCGGCAAATGAATTCATGAATTATATGTCCTCGATGGATAACAATCCCTTAACAGGTAGTCTACTTCACCTTTTCCATTCATTTTCTGAACCGCTTAATACTAATTGGGGTCAAGCGTAGGCTGGCGTCCATTTCAGCCAATTCTGGGCGAGAGCAGAGTACACCCTGGATGGCTTGCCAGGCCATCACAGGGCAGAAACACACTGATGGCTATGCAGCTCCTCTTGACAAAAGTCAGCAATAGTGACCATAGAGAGTGAGAGACATGTCCGTCCTTTGATAACCCAGTTAGCCGCACTGGGGGGACAGCAGTGACAACACGTTGAAGTGCGACTTGAACCCCCAATCTTGGGATCAATGATCCAGCACCTTATCGCCAGGCTACCACTGCCTGGGTCACCTCATTCAGTGAGTTTGCTTAATGTCTGAGAATCTGTGAGGTTGCTGAGCAAAATATGGCAACAGCTTTTTTGAAAGTATGTAACCACCTTACTGACTTCTTGCTAAGTTTCCTTTAAAAACCCCAATATTTTAAACAGTGAAGTTCCCCAGCCATGTCTGCATGTTCTATGGTTTCACTGTTGTTGTTCCAAACTGCAGCGTAGCCATCTGTCTTACCCATTTCTTCCTCTCCTCTTCCTGTCTCAATTAACTATAGGAAACTGTGCTCACTTCCATAAAGGCGGTTGGTGGTACAACGCATGCGGCCAGACCAATCTCAATGGCGTGTGGTATGCTGGTGGCGTGTATCGCAACAAGTTCCAAGATGGCATCTTCTGGGCGGACTACGGGGGAGGCTTCTACTCCATGAAAGCCGTGCGCATGATGATCAGACCTATTGACTGAAGCCAAAACATCAACGTTGTTTATCACTTCCCCCTCTGTGCCGATACAGTGACAAAACTGGAACTTCAGAAGAGCTGCAAGAATGCTCTCAATTCCGCTTCCATGTAACTAGAATGGCCAACCTCCTCATTGCTATCAACCCAGATCTTACAAGGTTCCTCTGCACATAAGGGCATTTATACAAGTGTGTCATAATTACACACTAAATCAAAGAACATACAGTTTTATGGTTGTATTGCTCAGCTGAGACGCTGTTAAAATGCCACTGTGGTTAGCGTAGGGTTCACTTCTGAAAAAACATTCATTCATTCTTTAATTATGCTTCCACTTTTCCTGCTGGGGGTTGTGGTCAGGACATCCCGAGAAGGTCGGCATAGATTTCTCAATTCAATTAAATTTTATTCGTGAAGCTCTTTGAACAACATCAACATTGTCACACAGCTTTAGATTCAGATTTATCCCTGTATTCCTTTCAACAGACTCCAGCTCCTCCATGTGATCCACAGATGTTCCCATCCATGTGTGAAATAATTTTTTTTTCAGGTCAGGAGTCTGCATGAAGGTCACTCGTACAGTGGTGATATGCCTGATGCAGCTACAGCAGGAGCCTTGTAAGGTGCCGATATTCCCTGAACTGACTCCTCAGACTCTCCCACCAACAAACTGACATTACAGATTAGACACACAGTCATGTAATGCAAAGCAGCTCTACCAGACAGAATGGACGATGTACCGAAAAGGTCTGATATGGGTAAAGATTTTAATAACCCATGTGTATGTTGTGATATGTTCTATAAGTTATGATCATTTAAAATCCTATAACCTTGACTTTGACCCTTTATGATCACTTAGTGTCAAAGGTAATGGTCTCATTTGAAGGTCTTTATATTGTTTCCTATTAGTGTTTGATAGTAAAGCCACGTTTATAGGCACTCTTTTCGACATTACAAGAACTTAAATTCATGTGACCTTGATTGTGACCTTTCAAGGCCACTCAAGGTCAAAGGGGATTATGCTGTTTTAAATTGTGTGTGTGTGTATATATACAGTGGTACCTCACCTTACGAAATTAATCCGTTCCAGAGCCTTTTTTGTAACCTGGATTTTTCGTAAGTAGAACCGCAATTTACATTTAAAACACGTGATTTGTTCCAAGGCCCCCAATACTACCCTTTAAAAATGATAAAAGCAAACCTTTTATGGTACTTACTTCGTGTTGACCATGTCTTCTTAGCAGAGTTATAATCTTATAAATGTTTATGTCTTCTTCTTTTCCTTTCGGCTGTTCCCTTCAGGGGTCGCCACAGCAAATGATCTGCCTCCATCTCTCCCTATCCTCTGCATCTTCTACTCCTACTCCAACGACTTTCATGTCCGCCTTCACTGCATCCATAAATCTTCTCTTTGGTCTTCCTCTGGGCCTTTTGCCTGGTAGTTCCAACCTCAGCATCCTACGACCAATATACTCACTATCCCTCCTCTGTACATGTCCAAACCATCTCAATCTAGCCTCTCTGACTTTGTCTCCAAAACATCTAACATGTGCTGTCCCTCTGATGTACTCATTTCTGATCCTATCCATCCTCGTTACTCCCAAAGAGAACCTCAACATTTTCATCTCTGCTACCTCCAACTCTGACTCCTGTCTTTTCCCCAGGGCCACTGTCTCTAAACCATACAACATTGCTGGCCTCATCACCGTCTTGTACACTTTTCCCTTCATTCTTCCCGATACTCTCCTATCACACATCACACCGGACACTTTTCTCCATCCATTCCAACCTGCCTGCACGCGCTTCTTCACCTCTTTTCCACACTCTCCATTGCTCTGGATTGTTGAGCCTAAGTACTTAAAATCCTCCACCTTCTTTATCTCTGCCCCTGTAACCTCAAAGTTCCTCTTGGGTCCTTGTCGTTCACACACATGTATTCTGTCTTACTAAGACTAACCTTCAATCCCCTCCTTTCCAGGGCATACCTCCACCTCTCTAGATTTTCCTCCACTTGGTCTCTGCTCTCACTACAGATCACAATGTCATCTGCAAAGATCATAGTCCATGGAGATTCTTGTCTAACCTCATCTGTTAGCCTGTCCATCACCATAGCCAACAAGAAGGGGCTGAGAGCTGACCCTTGATGTAGTCCCACCTCCACCTTGAACTCTTCTGTCACACCGACAGCACACCTCACCACTGTCTTACATCTATCATACATGTCCTGCACCACTCTAACATACTTCTCTGTCACTCCAGACTTTCTCATACAATACCACAGTTCTTCTCTCGGCACCCTGTCATATGCTTTCTCCAGATCCACAAAGGCACAATGCAGCTCCTTCTGACCTTCTCTGTACTTCTCTATTAACATCCTCAAAGCAAACACTGCATCTGTGGTGCTCTTTCTTGGCATGAAACCAAACTGTTGTTCACAAATGCTGACCTCTGCCCTTAGTCTTGCTTCCACTATTCTTTCCCATAGCTTCATTGTATGGCTCATCAACTTTATCCCTCTGTAGTTGCCACAACTCTGTACATCGCCCTTGTTCTTAAAAATGGGCACAAGCACACTTCTCCTCCATTCCTCTGGCATCTGCTCACTTTCTAAGACCTTGTTGAATATTCTTGTCAGAAAATCTACTGCTACCTCCCCTAGACACTTCCATACCTCAACTGGTATGTCATCAGAGACCAACTGCCTTTCCACTCTTCATCCTCTTCAATGCCCTCCTCACTTCTCCCTTACTAATCTTTGCTACTTCCTGCTCCTCAACGGTCACCCCTTCTACTCTTTTTCTCTCTCATTTTCCTCATTCATCAGCTCTTCAAAGTACTCTTTCCATCTTCCCAGCACACTTCTGTCATCCAGTCAATACATTTCCCTCTCTGTCCTTTATCACTCTAACTTGCTGCACGTCTTTCCCATCTCTATTTCTCTGCTGTGCTAACCTGTATAGATCATTTTCTCCCTCCTTACTGTTCAACCTATCATACAAGTCATCATCGCCCTCTGTTTGGCCTTTGACACTGCTACCTTCGCCTTGCGCTGTGTCTCCCTGTACTCCTGTTTACTCTCTTCGGTCCTCTCAATGTCCCACTTCTTCTTGGCTAACCTCTTCTTTTGTACACACTCCTGCACTTCCTCATTCCACCACCAAGTTTCCTTATCTACTTTCCTTCCAGAGGACACACCAAATACTCTCCTACCGGTCTCCCTGATCACATTGGCTGTGGTTGTCCAGTCCTCTGGAAGCACTTCCTGACTACCCAAAGCCTGTTTCAACTCCTCCTTGAAGACAACACGACACTCTTCCTTTTTCAGCTTCCACCACTTTGTCTTCTGCTCTACCTTTGCCTTTTTCACCTTTCTCACCATCAGTGTCATCCTGCACACCACCATCCTATGCTGTTTGGCAACACTCTCACCCACTACTACTTTGCAGTCACTGACTTCCTTCAAAATATAAATGTTATGTAAATGTTTATGTACATTATGTACATTATGTACATACATTACATTATGTACATAAACATTATAAATGTTTATGTAAAGGTGAAAAACCTGAGCCAAAAAATAAAGTTGCAATGAGCACACTTGAAAAAGTCATGAACAAGCTGCTGCATCCCTCCTAGCCAATGAGAGGCCAGTGGGGTGGGATGTTGGGAGATAGCCAATGGGAGGGAGCTGCGTCATCCCTCCTAGCCAATGGAAGGCCAGCGGGGCAGGATGTTGGAAGATAGTCAATGGGAGAGCAGCTCAATTGTTTGAATGTTTGAATGGCACGTCTTAATGTTTGAATGGCGTGTTTGGCGCATTTCGTAAGGAGAACTTGTTTTGTATACAGAAAAAAAAAAACTTTGGAAAATGTTTTTCGTAACCTGGATTTTTCATTTGCTGGGACTATCGTAAGGTGAGGTACCACTGTATGTATATATATATATATATATATATATATATATATATATATATATATATATATATATATGCACACACACACACTGTATATATATCTATCTATCTAGCTAGTGCCTCATGGAGGTTTTCTTGGCAGGATTAGTGCAGTGGTTTGCCATTGCCTTCTGCACGATGCGAACCTATGGGCAATTTAGAACTGCCAATTAACCTACTGTGCATGTCTTTGGATTGTGGGAGGAAACCGGAGCACCCGGAGGAAACCCACGTAAGTATGGGGAGAACATGCAAACTCCACACAGAAACGCACAGGCCAGGAATCGATCCCAGACCTTGTTACTGTGAGGAAGACGTGCTAACCACTACGCCACCGTGCCGCACTGTATATATATATATATATATATATATATATATATATATATATATATATATATATATATATATATATATATATATATATATATATATTACTTACAGCATATCCCATCCATAGACTCAATGAGGGACAGACAGTAAACAATATATATATATATATATATATATATATATATATATATATATATATATATATATATATATATATATATATTATTTTATATATATATATATATTGTTTACTGTCTGTCCCTCATTGAGTCTATGGATGGGATATGCTGTAAGCAATTTCAATTTCATCATGGGAGATTTCATTCATTCATTTCCGATCCGCTTAATACTCATTAGGGTCACAGGGAGGCTGGCGTCGATCTGAGTAGACTTTGGACGAGGTTGGGATACACCCTGGATGGCTCACCAGGCCATCGCAGGGCCAACACGCACACAACTATTCATACTCACACTCACACCTAGGGGAGATTCAGAACAACCAATTAACCTACCGTGTATGTTTTTGGACCATGGGAGGAAGCAGGAGTACCCGGAGGAAACCCACAGATGCATGGGGAAAACAGTGCAAACTCAAAACAGAAACACCCAGGCTGGGAATCGAACCCTGGACCTTCTTATTGTGAGGTGGACGTGCCACTATGCCTCGGAAATTTCTATTGTTAAAATTCTGTGACCTTGCGCTGACCTTTACATTTGCCCCAGATATTCCAAAATCAAATCATCTTTGGAACTCAGGGTAGCGTTCACACCAAGTTTAGTTAAAATCTATGAATTTCTGAGTTCACAGTCAATTTGACAAACAATGATGGCGATTATAATACTTTTCCAAAACTGTGTTTAATGTTGGTGGTAATTACCAAGGCCAGTATCTAGACCATCAAATGTTGCTTTTACACAGGCAGTCATCAGTCAGTTTGAGTTTAAATCAACCCAGTACGTCTGTGATGAAGTTCTTTAAGCAAGTGAGGTCACACTTGGATATGTCCCAAAAGATATGGCCTGGGATCATTTTAGCAAGGTGGTCTCAGTTGACGTCTCAAGCATGGTTTGATGGTAGTGATTCAACTGAGTGAACCAGACCTCATTAAGGGACTGAAACATGTCAGATATTTTAGACATGCAGTGCACCTGACCTCCATCGTTCATCTTACAGATGGTGTATGAGCAACCTAAAGACTAAACTGAACGATATTATCTGGTCAGAGTGGTTGGTGTTCTGGATCTTGAACTTGAATGTAGCTTCCAATGTTGGGTTCTTGAGCAAAGCCTTTAACTCTGAACTTCTCGTTTTTTTATAAGCGAGACTGGATGAGGCTCTTAATGTAAAAGTGTAGTGCAGACTTTGACTAAATCCAACCTTCAAGCAGGTGATAAATGAAAAACCTTCTGACTCCTTCAGCTTCAGACAAAGATTTAGAAGCTGCAAGATGATGAATGATTTAGATCTCCCTATGTTTTTCATGACCCATTAAAGCTTTTCCAGAACTGTGCTCAGTTTACGTTATGCTGTCTGTGTGGAGAACTTTATATTACATTGTAACACCATTCTTCTCATGATTAATTCTGTGGTGACCCAGCGGTTAAGGCTCTAGATTAGTAATTTGAAGGTTGTGGGGTTCAAACTCCACGATCCCCAAGCAACCACTGAGGCCTTTAACCCTCAATTGCTCAGACAACTGTAAGTGGCTCGGGATAAGAGGGTCTGCAAAATGCTGCAAATGTAAATGTTTGGCAACCCAACCTGCTTTAAGACTGATGGTGTTGTGCTTTAAGTAGACTTTCATGATTTATTCAGATCCGAACAAGCTCAGATGAAGTGAGTCAGAGTACATTGGAAAAAAACAAAAGATTTAAAAATACACCTCCTTGTGCAATTATTTTAAATTAAATCCATTGCTGATTTTTTGTTTTTTTTTAAACGCACACTATTCTGAAAAGAAGAACGATTTGTGGCCTCATCTTGCTTGTCTTTTGGGATAAAAACAAAACCGAAAAGAAAGAATAAAACTGCGGACCAAGCAGGGCCTCCGAGGGGCACAGACAACGAGAAACAGATTTCTTAAAACCCAAACAGAGTTCGGAGGAAAAAAATGGAAGAAAAGTGAGGAGCATTGGTGGAGGTTTGGGTAGAAAGGGTAAAAAAGGAAGTGAAGTCAAGCTTTACTGAAAGTTTTTTTTTTTACCTCCTTCTACAACACAAAGACGTCGACATTCTTTCCAGGCGAAAGCGCAGTGAAGGTTCACAGGAGTCGCAAAAAGTCCCCGTGGGCGGTAATCGCGAGCGAGGTCTAAGCCATCCCGGAGGCCGTCTCACGGACCGCAAGGATGTAACGGAGCCTCAAATGTCAAGGAAGTTTAAACGTTCCCTGGCGTCAAAATATTATGCATCCCTGACCTCAGCTAAGCTGTGAGGAGTATTGAATATCTGGAACCTTTGATAAGCAAAATAAAGTTCTCTTGGATCCTGATCAGTGTGGCGGCGGATCGCTATGTCAATATAGTTTAGTTATTCATGCAGGACCTGCAGGTCTGTCAAACATATCAGTCACCACCAGGTAGTCGGCTAATATCTGTTTGCAGACAGGATGTAAGACGGGATCTTGTGCTTTTTTTTAAATCTTTATTTAAAGCTCCTGTACGAAGCGGAACGTTCTGCGGTAAAAATGTTTTAACAGTCTTGGATTTTTATGGGGTGTTTGCTAGACGCTCTTGAAATAACACGGATTTTCTTCCTTTTTGGAAATGCAAAGGGATTCATCATTCCTGACACGGGATGGTGACTTGTCAAGATTGTTTAGAATAAAAAAAATAACAAAGTCACATTTCAGTAATTTGTCAAAACACAGAATTAAACGTACAGTTTAATGGCGGAATGTTGTTGTTGACCTCATAGTGAACGACTGTGCTGCAAACACGGACGCACCCTCGTTATGTTCCATGTAGTCGAGTTTAAATCGAAAAACAGCTGGGAACTGAATCTCACACACACACAGCGATTGAAACTTTATTTATTTAAGCAGCTTTATTGAGAGCTTTTATTGCTACATTAACATGTTGAAAGCAGTTCACTGAAAGTTTTAGAGTCCAGCAATTATTTTGGATTCAGAACATTTACTCTGACCTTAACAGGGTCACGCAAAGCACACAGCTTTTCATTTGCGATTTAAAAAGAAACCAAATTAGCCGTGCACACAGAATGGCCGCCATGTTTAAAACTTCTAAGTGGATGCAACAGCCGTCCATGGCCGGGAGTTCGTGGGAGCTGATAGGCCGAGCTCTCACGGGAGGGAGGGAGGGAGGGAAGGATGACATACACTCGCTTCCCTGTCACTCACAGCAATCGCCAGCCAATTATGGGAGTCTGTGAGTTCATTCGTATCAGGGGGTGGATCGCGGTTTCCCTCCGAGTGTGTTAGACCCGTCTCCCTAAGCATTGCGCCTTACTTTGAAAAGAGGCAGGTGGCGAGTGTTGCATGTCACGGAGTGGGCGTGTGCATGCTTTCGCTCCTGCCTGTACGGTGGTGGTGTTGTGTGATAGGGCAGGTAACACTTGATGGGTGGAAAATAGATACGAATAAATTACGGAGAAAATAGCAGGAAAATTCCCAAGCGTTGATGTCGTGACTGTTTCCTTATAGACACATTAATCTAACAGGTATGGAAGGAGTCTCCAGTGTCAGCCCATTATAATAATCTGAGACCAGGTTGTTACGAAGCCTTCACTGCAAGATGTTTTTTTACTGAATGAAAAGTTCTGTTTTCAGATATTTGGCGCCCAGGGTGATGAACACTCATGAACGGAGGGATGACATACACACACTTCTCTGTCATTTACTAACCAATCATGGGAATCCATGACCTCACACATATAAAGAGGTGTGAAGTGCTTTCTTCCACATACTGTATGTTACCTTTCTCCTTAGTCTGCAGGCACAGCACTTTTAAAAAATACAGCCAGCTGGGTGTGGCGGTACGGTATTGTAGCGGTTGGCATGTCCGCATCATGGTAACAAGGTCCTGGATTTAAGTTCCGAGCTCATCTAGAGCATTTTCTTCGGTGTGGACACTTTATGTTCTTGGCTTGCTTGCGAGGGATCGTTCCTGATAATCCAGTTTCCTTCTACAGTCCACAGACACGCATGGTATATGAATCAGCTGCTCCGACTTGCACATTGGTGTAAATGTGAGTGAGAATATGACTGTAAGTGTGTTGACACTGCAATAGACTGGTGATCTGTTTAGGGTGTACCTCACCTTTACCCAGTGTTGGCTGAGACAGGATCAAGCTGCCCCATAACCCTAGGAGGATTTGAGTGGCTGGAGAGTGAATGGAAATGGTTGGGCAGTGGTCCGATCCGAAGGTTGGGGGTTCAAGCCATACTGTCAACGGTTGTCACTGCTGTCCTCCCAGTGCAGCTAACTGGGTTATGAAAGGTGGGCCATGTCTCTCAGTGTCTGTGGTGAGAGGTTCATGTAAAACAACCATTGCAAGAATCATCAAGAGGAGGTGTATAACCGTCAGCATGTTTCTGCCCTATGATGGCCTGGCGAGCTGTCCAGGGTGTACTCTGCAACCCTAATTAAGTTAAGCGGTTCAGAAAATGAATGAAAATGGCTGAAGGAGGCAGTTGTTTGCCTTTGGCTTCCCTGGTTGGAGGTAATCATGTGACAGGGAAGCATCACTTGGTGGATGGTAGTAAGCTGTGACTTAACCTTTTAAGGCCTGAACAACAAGTATAGAATCCATCTAGTAGTTATTAGCATTTTTTGAAAGAGAACCATATGGTCTTGCTGTGCGTTAAAGGGTTAAAAGGACTATTTCTATTGCACTGTACTGATTTATTCAGGCCGCCAATCAACCAGTGTAGCACATGACCAGTAACACAATCCCACTAGGTTTTCTCATTTCAATGACGCCATTCTGATTGGAATATTTTTCCCTGGTACACACATCCACTTTTAATCTTGAAGCAGAAGAATCAGAAATCCAGATACGTCTCTGTGGTGTCAAAAGTTCTGCAAATCTATCAATCCTCACAGAAAGCTGGATAACTGGCGAAGGCATTTTGGAATTGCGATCGGCGGAGACATGGTCCTGTCCTCAGTAGCTGATGCTGATCCAGCAGTGGAAAGATCAGTTTCAGCACCACATTCTTGAAGCATTAAGCAGGCCTCACACGGGGGCAGTTCTGACGGCAGTTTAGCTTGGTTCCAAAACATACTGGACCGCCAAAATATGACATAGTGTGGCAAAACCGCCTCACTCTGAGATGGATTTTAGGTAGATCAGGATGGTTTATAATGATGGTGGTGTGGCAAAACTACCGTGAGCAGGTGGTGAGGCATGGCGTGTACAGTGCGATGAGGTTGTATTGAACACGGCCCAGAAAGGCTGCAGAAGGAAACAACACAGTGGATAGATGAATAAATTTCAAACATCTCTAAATTATAACGGTTTACGTTGGTCGGTGCTGGTCGACGGTGAAGACCATCACGGTGTCAACACAATATCACTGCAGTCCAACTTGGTTTTCGATTCACGATGAACAGCTTGCTTTGCAGACCTGTTTCCTCTTCTGTTCAGACTGACATCACATCTTAGATTCCTGTAGGATCGATGGTGGCTTATAAGGGACTGCAGGCCTTGACTAGCTTGTAGTTCCTTTGAAGTGAATTATATGAAATTAAACAGACATCTTCCTGTGCACTTTAAAGTGCTATGAACCCCCCTCCCTTAGAAATTATTAAGATACAGTGGTAGCTTGACTTACGAGTGTCTTTTATAACTAATTTTCCATGATACAAGCTTCGATTCAACCAAAAATCCGCCCCATCCAATGAGCAAAATTTTGATTTACAAGCTCTGCTGGGGAAATGGCTTTTCCAGGCCAATTAGCCTTGTATTCTTCCACGTGTATTCTTTTGCACTCTCAGAATGCCTTGTGACAGTGCTTCTCAATTATTTTCTGTGACACCCCCAATAGGAAGGAAAAAAAAAACATTTCACACCCCGTGCGCAACTATAAATAGTGTTTACTGCACTTCATATAATTTGTTTGTTGTTTGGTGCTTTTCCCCTACACCATAGGGAACACAGTGAGAGCGCCACTGCCACCTACTTTAGAGGATGCGCAATTACACTTAATTTTAGTACAGAATGGCAAAAAAAAGCATGTTCCCCAGGGTCATACGTGCCCCCCACCATCACATTGTGCCCCCCCAAGGGGGGCGTGCCCCACTATTTGAGAAGCACTGGCCTTGTGGGAGCTCACCACGAGCCTTTCCTCACTGGAAAAACACAAAGCGTGCACAAGCACAAAATTCTCCTCCTCCTCTGTTATGCTTCGCCGTTTGCTTCGCTTGTTATGTTATGCTTCGCCGCAATCAATGATCAGAAGCGTAAGTTGACTTATTGTTTATTCTTTTTTATTCTTATTTATTATTAATTTTTATTAATGTCCATGTTAATATACATGTATTTTTATTATTATGAAATATTTATTATTTTTATATGTTTATCTTTAATATATTAGATTAAATATACGTGTTTGTGGCAGGTTATATGAGTTTGGGAGGGGGTTGGAATGGATTATTTGGTTTTCTATTATCTCCGATGGGAATTTTTGTTTTATTTAATGAACATTTTAACCTATGAGCTCGACCTCAGAATGGTTTAATTTCGTAAGTCAAGATACCACTTTATATGCTTGCTATATGGCCTCCAAAAATGTGTGTTGTTCTGCAATTGATTGGGAAATGTTTCAGGGTGTACTCTGCCATTGCCCAACTAAAATGGTCTCTCACCTCACTGCAAGCCTAACAGTACTCAATGGTTTGGCAAATATGTGAATGGACCATACAGTCAAATAATGCACCCATATTTGGCCCCAGCGATTTTGGAAGCACCCAATTGAGTAAAATGATTTGTATACGATGGAATTACACTTAGCTTTGACTGAACGAACCCTAAAACTGTCCCAACATGATTAATCCACTACTCTACAGAAAGCAACTTCCTTAAAGGTATGGTGTACCAACTTTGGAGTGAAAAAAACCCCATTCTATCCAGCACAGAGTTCTAACCCCAACCCATCTGAACATCTTTGGGATTATCTGAACCACCACTTCAACCCGAAACCTCCCAACCCAAGAAAAATGCCTAATCTCTTGAATGTTTTTGTGGTTTATAGAGTACAAATCCTTCCAGCTATTCTCCAAAATCGACTTGAATAACCTCCCTGAAGACTGGATTATGAGAGCAACATCTGGAAGGAGATATAGTACCGATAGTCAGGTATACAGATACGTCTCATAAAGCCACTATAATATTTTATGAGGCTTTAGTTTTTTAGATAAGGGAATCAAAATAGTAACAAATCAACCAATAAAGTCTTCAAGTTGGCTGCTGGAGGTTTGCATGATTGATCCAATGGTCATGAGTTCAAATCTCTCTAACATTAATCTGCCACTGTGGAAAGCTGAGTAACTTCTCAGCTGTATCCTGTCTAAATTCCAAGTTATTCTCAATCCAAACTTCAACCAAAATGAGTCAATTATAAAAGACCGGAGGCCACTGCATCGGAGATTATTACAACCCTCCGGTGCGCCACATAGCTGTCAAACATTTAATGAAGAAATACAAAGATAAAAAATAATAATGAAAGCCAATCATGCACTAATCTTAATAGCTTACAGATGTTAGACAGATGTTAGAATTTCTCTCCAGTAATATATAGGTTATTAGTTTCGCTTCATATGCTGGGAAATCATTCTGCTATTTTGTTAGATTATTTATGACAGAAGAAGCCAAAAGTCAAGACCATGCAGTATGAGAAAAAATAAAAAATAAATAAAAACATTTCGGTTGGACCTCCAGCTGAAGTTCTGCAGCTCACTGTGAAATCCTGCTTTGTCAACAAGTTTAACAAGAACCTTTAAAGCAGAGTCGGAGGGGTAAAGAGAGGAAAACGATCCAAAAATCAAGAAACTTTCTGCCTTATAAACAGATTTGGTTTTGGCAAGTCTCAGGTTCCTTCATGAAATGTGGATTAGATTCCAGTGCCTTTCTAAAGATGGTCACTTGATTGTAAATCCGAGTAAATCCCAAATCCTCTCAGACTCAGCTCGGATGAATGCAATGTTTTGTATATGAAGTGCCACGAAAGTCTGGGTAGTCTGGCACTTAGCGTTTAGCGGTCGGAATATCATCATGCTTGCTAATGTCTGAGAAATGAGGAGTAAAGCTGTTGCTAGTTAGCCGTCGCTGTTATTATTCCGTGTTTATTAGTTTGCCGAAAAAGATGCTCATTTGATTCATAAACATGAAGTAGGCTACATATAGTGTGGGGCCGGTGGCATGGTGGTTAGGGGGCTGTGTTCATGATCTGGAGGTTGTGGGTTCAAATCCCAGTTAGACCCCCACTGTGCTAAGACCCCTGGGCAAGGTCTTAACCACAAGTGTGCCTCTGTTCCCCCAGCAGTATAAATGGGTACCAGTAAAATATACTGGGAAGGGAACCTGCGATGGACTAGCATCCCATCCAGGAGGAATTGTACTCCTAGTTGCTTCACGCTACAGAAACCGGGGATCAGCAGCGGCCTGATGAGCCGCTAGGCTCGGGTGTAAAAAGCCCCAAGGACTGTAGGCTAGATCTAGTAGCAAAGAAAACATGATATTACTGCAGCTCATGGACTGTTCGGCCAAAAAAAGTGACACATGCTCATATTTTTGATGCACCACTGTTAGTCTTTGATTACAGCAAGTAACCGCCATGGCGTTGTTTCATCAAACTTAATCAAAATCTCAATATTTATTTCCATTCTGTTACGGCTTCTTTTTGTACCAATGTCTTAAGTCAATGATGTGAAAATCACTACCTAATGTCGTCTCCTGCACATTCTGGGACACTGGGTGGGGTGGAGAGAGAGAGGGGGGGGGGTACATATGTGGAAATGCATCCTCATGCTCCCAGAATCACGCTTTCATTATTCGAGTCCCCATTTTATATCCGTGAAGTCAGAGGAAGAAAAAGTGCACTGATGTGATAACCTGCCCATTCAGTACATTCACATCACCAGACGCTTCATTTTATTACCGCATTAATGTTGCTGAGCCGCGACCGGACCAACCGGAGCAACATCGCCATAGAGATTATTTCCTTTTATCAAGGCTCCAGACTCTCCAACAAAATATGAGTTGCACTTTTTTTTTTTGTTTGAAAGAATTGCAGTATATATTAGGGATGTATTTTATACATTTGTGTTTATATGTTGTAAAAAAATATGAATGAATAAATAACTTGATTCATGAATCAATAAATCATTTTCTAAAAATTTCTGAACATGACTTCAGGGCTGCCGTGTTGATTTTCTTTAAAACTTCAGCTGTTTGTTTATTTGGTTAACTGGTTGGCTTTTTCATTGGCTGATTGATTGGAAGCTATCCAGGGTGTACTCTGCCCTCACCCAGAGTCGGATGAGATGTACACTACCCTCCGCCAATCATAATTGGGATTGATCGGTTCAGAAAATGAATGAATGAATGAATGATTGGTTGGATAGTTACTTGATTGGTCAGTTTATTGGCTGATTGATTGACTGCCTGATTGGTTGGTTTATTGGTTGGTTGGTTGGTTGATTGATTGGTTGGTTAGTTGGTTTATTGGTTGTTTGGTTGGTTGGTTGATTGATTGGTTGGTTAGTTGGTTTATTGGTTGGTTGGTTGGTTGGTTGATTGATTGGTTGGTTAGTTGGTTGGTTGGTTGACTGATTGGTTGGTTAGTTGATTGGTTGTTTGTTTGGTTGTTTGGTAGGTTGGTTGGTTGGTTAGTTGGTTGATTGGTTGGTTGGTTGGTTGGTTAGTTGATAAATTGGTTGGTTGGTTGATTGATTGATAATGAAGAGCCTTTCAGACGTAGTGGAACTCCAAAGCTATGCTGAAAATACAGCGACTTAACAATCAGATTTATTCACTATAACACAGTGAGTGAAATCCTTCAGAATTGGGTAAAGTGGCAGTGGAACTTTAAGCTGCAGGAGGACGGAGCTGGCTCATCCTGTTTTTACTCGACGGGTATGAGAAGACGCATAGAGAGAAACACAGGACATGTAAGCTTTGGTTTATACAGCAAGAGTCACATATGCCAACACTTGTTTATTATTCATCTCAGCAGGTCTCCTCAACGTGAATAATGCAGAGTTTAAAGCACAGCACGCACATGTCTCATTCTTATTTTATGGAGCTGATGCATAATGATGATTTTAATCATTCATGAGAAGGAATAAATCACCGGAAGCTCTGTAATGGCAACACGTCACCACAGGCAAACTTGTTAACTATCAACCAGAGAAAAATATCCTGGAGGTGTGTGAGAAGCCCCAAAGTCCACGTTTCGATGGTTCTCGGCAGGCATGTGTGTGTGTGTGTGTGTGTGTGTGTGTGTGTGTGTGTGTGTGTAATACTGTATAGAATCACCATGACCAGTTCTTGCTTGGCAGTTTCAGTCTATTGAACATTGATTTATGCAGTGAATCATTTGGAAGGGTTTGTGTTACAGCTGGACACACCACCGGAGAAAGAAACCTCGGTGTAGAGCAACTGACAGCAAATCTCTTTATTCTGTGGCTATGACTGTAGTTCTTGGTAGATTTGTTCATAGTCATGATCAAATTTTCACGAATAAATATTCCACACCCCTTATGCAGGTAACTGGGGTATCAAAGGCGGGCGTGTCTCTCGCTGTCTATGGTGGGAGGTTCATGTGAAAGAACCATTGCTGACTTTTGTCAAGAGGAGCTACAAAGCCATCAGCGTGTTTCTGCCCCGTGATGGCCTGGTAAGCTGTCCAGGGTGTACTCTGCCTTCACACAGAGTTGGATGAGATGGGCCCCAGCCTCCCTACAACCCTAATTCAGATTAAGAGGTTCATAAAATGAATGAATGAATGAAATATTACAGTCTTGTACATCTTATTCTGCTTCTTCTTTCCCTTCAGCTGCTCCTTTCAGGGGTCACCATAGCGAATCATCTGCCTCCATCTTGATGGAAGTCATATCAGTGATGCACATGTTTGATTTGGCATAGGTTTCCAGGAAGGGACAGAAACAGGCTGACGGCTTTAGAGCTCCACTTGATGAAAGTCAGAAATGGTTCTTTTACATGAACCTCTCACCATAGACAGTGAGAGACATGGCCAATCTTTGATAACCCATTTAGCTGCACTGGGGGGGACGGGGGGGACAGTGATAACCTTGTGGAGAGTGGGACTCGAACCCCCAACCTTAGGATCGGCGATCCAGCGCCCTTTACCTCAAGGCCACCACTGCCTCATTCCAGTCTTGTACATATGAAAACA
>CM045745.1:33285281-33320281 GCA_024760905.1 Plotosus lineatus | reverse complement strand
TTTATCTCACATAACAATTTTAATAACCACGAGATACAACATGCTCAGATTTCAACCTTGATCCAGAGCAAAGCATAAAAACTCAGGAATAGAAAAGAATTCGTATACGATCAAATAAAAGAGATGAAGGGATGACGTGCAGGGTTTTCAGAATTGAAAACTCAAGGGGGCAGTGGCGGCTCGGTGGTAAGGTGTTGAGTTACTGATCTCAAGGTTGCAGGTTCAAGTCCCACTATCATTGGTTTTCACTGCTGCCCCCCCCCCCCCAGTGCACCTAACTGGGTTATCAAAGGCCAGCCGTGTCTCTCACTGTCTGTGGTGTGAGGTTCATATAAAAGAACCATCGCTGACTTTCAACAAGAGGCGCTGCATAACCATCAGTGCGTTTCTGTCCTGTGATGGCCTGGCCTCGCCCAAAGTTGTCTGAAATGGATGCCAGCCTCCCCGTGACCCTAATTAGGATTAAACTGTTAAAAAAAAGATGGAATTTGAAACTCAATTTAAATAATGGTTTGTTTGTAATTTTAATCATCAATATGAATAAAAATATTTTTATTTAAATTATTTTTTTTTAAATTGAAAAATATTAATTTATTTGTACAGTTTTCTTTAATAATTTCTTACTAATCATTTCTCATGAAGTAAATAACTTTACACCAGAGGCATCCCATATCAAACTCATTATTGGTGCTTGTGTTGGTGATGTTGTTGTTGGTTACACTGTTGTTAGTAGTGCTGTTGTCATAGATGTTGTTGTTTGTGTTGCTGGCGTTGTTGTGGTTGATGTTGTTGATGGGGATGATGGTGGCATTGTTGTTATTATCGTTCATGTTATTGTCGTTGTTTGTGTTTGTGTTGTATTTATTGTTTTGGTGTTGATGTTCTTGAGGTTGCTGGAGATATTGTTGCTGGTGTTGTTGTGGTTGATGTTGTTGATGGTGGTGATGGTGGCATTGTTGATGTTCTTGGTGGTGTTGTGGTTGATGTTGTTGATGGTGGTGATGGTGGCATTGTTGGTATTCTTGGTGGTGTTGTTGTGGTTGATGTTGTTGATGGTGGTGATGGTGGCATTGTTGATGTTCTTGGTGGTGTTGTTGTGGTTGATGTTGTTGATGGTGATGATGGTGGCATTGTTGGTGTTCTTGGTGGTGTTGTTGTGGTTGATGTTGTTGATGGTGGTGATGGTGGCATTATTGGTGTTCTTGGTGTTGTTGTTGTGGTTGATGTTGTTGATGGTGGTGATGTGGCATTGTTGATGTTCTTGGTGGTGCTGTTGTGGTTGATGTTGTTGATGGTGATGATGGTGGCATTGTTGGTGTTCTTGGTGGTGTTGTTGTGGTTGATGTTGTTGATGGTGGTGATGGTGGCATTATTGGTGTTCTTGGTGTTGTTGTTGTGGTTGATGTTGTTGATGGTGGTGATGTGGCATTGTTGATGTTCTTGGTGGTGCTGTTGTGGTTGATGTTGTTGATGGTGGTGATGGTGGCATTGTTGGTGTTCTTGGTGGTGTTGTTGTGGTTGATGTTGTTGATGGTGGTGATGGTGGCATTATTGGTGTTCTTGGTGTTGTTGTTGTGGTTGATGTTGTTGATGGTGGTGATGTGGCATTGTTGATGTTCTTGGTGGTGCTGTTGTGGTTGATGTTGTTGATGGTGGTGATGGTGGCATTGTTGATGTTCTTGGTGTTCTTGTTGATGTTGTTGATGGTGGCATTGTTGATGTTCTTGGTGGTGTTGTTGTGGTTGATGTTGATGGTGGTGATGGTGGCATTGTTGTTGTCATGCATGTTGTTGTTTGTATTTGTGTTTTATTGCTGTTGATATTGTTGTTGGTGTTGTTGTTGTGGTTGATGGTGGTGATGGTGATGATGGTGGCATTGTTGTTGGTGTTGTGGTTGATGTTGTTGATGGTGGTGATGGTGGCATTGTTGTTATTGTTGTAGTTGTTGTTGTAGACAGTTTGCTCCAACACTCTTAATCCTCCGCAAGAAACACAGCAGGTTTATATTAGACGACCTGATGAACAATCCTGTCCAGCTGGATGTTTATATTTTCAAATGGAATTATTTGCACAATTGTCTATGGATCCGCATCCACACACACCACAGAACTAAGAACCTCCGGTGTGCAGCGCAATTACATTTATTTCCAGTTATTTAGCCTTTTTAATCCCCTTATTTCAGGTTTGTTTACATTTAATTTCTTATCACTTTTTTGTACATTAAACTATAATTACTAAAGTCTATATAAGAGTGAATATATTGATTTATTCCTGAAGAGTGCGACCAACATGGCGTCTCAGTGTCACAGCGGAAGACTCGGTACTAATCCCTCACAGCCATGTTTTCTGTTCTCTCTTGTTCCTGGGATTGTTCTGGATTCTTCTTGTGTGGACATGAGTCCACAGGTTTTCCTGTACACACCGAACACACCCAGCTGCATTCCAGCCCATTATTTAAACACCCCCCCACCCTCATCCCCTCCCACACACACACACACACACACACACACACACACACACACACAGATGGAGCTCTATAATTATAGCAATAATAATAAATAAAGCATTGTTACCTGTAACATGTTCACAGAGAAGCACGCATACATCATTTCTTTTACAAAAATGTGCTATGGCACGTCCCGTATCAAACAACACAATTTTACTGATTCAATTACGACCTCAAACATCTTCTGCATCAAATTTTCATACCTTCCAAAATATTTCACACAAAAAAAATTCTCACGTGGCTCATGTACAATGTTCATTCATCATTTTCTGAACCACTTAATCCTAATTAGGGTTGCGGGGAGGCTGGGTCCCATCTCAGCCCACTGTGGGTTACAGAGTACACCCTAGACAGCTAAACAAATGAATGATTTTAAATCTCTGCTTTGAAAAAAACAAAAACACTGCAGGTGGTTCCTTACTTTCAGATAATTCACTTTAAAACAATAATTAAAAAAAAAAAAAAAAAAAAAATATATATATATATATATATATATATATATATATATATATATATATATATATATATATATATATTGTGTAAAGATGTTAATGCCTGAGAGAAAAAAAGAATAATTAACCACTATTTCATCCCAAACAATAACTTCCACAAGGTTCTCTTACAAAACAAACAAACAAACAAATAAAACAGTGAGTATTTCTAAATTCTCTAATAACAGATAAATTTAAGAAGCTATAATAATCTCTATAGTAACAGTTGAAATCATCCTGTCTATCAAAGAGAAGTTTCGTGTAGAAGAAGTAAAGAGTTCTTGATATTTTTTACAAACATGAACAAAAAATAAAAATCAGAAATAAAAAGGTAAATGGAGTTGAAATAAGTAAACTTTTAGTTAATTATTAAGCACAACTTCTATATACTGTACAGGAAATTGTTAATGGTTGCCAGTTTGGTATAATTAACGCTGAAAGTTGCTTAGGTTAAATATACTGCACAGGAATTTATTAATGGTTGCCAGATTGGTAAACTTAACACTGTCCATTCCATAGTTTCTGCACAGGAAAGTTGATGCCACAGAAAGCAGAATTGTGTAGAAAGGGTCCGTTACACCAGGGGAACCGGCTGAAAATAACCAGAGCTTGGTATCGTCCGTTTGAGTTTGTCATTCATTTCGAAAGAAATGTTGATCAATATGAAAACTGCGGTGCATTCGAGCAAAGCGACTGTGAGATCTCGTCACTTGATCATCGTGAGATGTTGGAGTTTTAGACATAGTCATGTTGTGGGGTATGGTTCGGGCGGGATGCTGGGTAACGCTGTGCTCCGCCTCCGGAACTCTTCTTACCACAATTACAGCACAGCAGGCCGCCTCCGATTACAGTGAGAGCAGACGCCGCCCATCCGATATATAAAGCTTTACCAAACTCGAACCTGCAAGTAGAGCATCAACGTCACAAGGGTTTATCGACCTGAACTATGGATTTAACCCCCCTCCCCCCGTTCTCATCACCAGATACCAACAAAAATCCTGTGTCACTTTCAGGTCTTATTCATTCATGTATTCGTTTTCTGAAGCAATTATGCATACTGGAGTCACAGGAAGGGTGGGGGCTATCTCTGCCGACTCGGGGAAAATACAGTTTACACCCTGAACAGCTCACCTGTGCAGACACATGCTCACGCACAAACACGCAGAGTCACACTTAGGACCGATGCTAAAACAGTCCATTTGCCTGGTATGGATGTGTTTGGACTGCTGGAAGAAACTGGAGTACCCAGAGGGAACCCCCACTGGTACAGGGAAAACACGCAAACTCCACACAGCAGCACGCCTGCTGAACTCGGGACTCAAACTCGGGACCTTCTTGCTGTGAGGCGGCTGTGATAAGCACATCATGGCATACTGCCTATACACTATACACTATACACTACATACATACATACATACACTATACTGCCATGAAAATCTCATCCAGAAATCTGAATTAGTGCTGAACATGTGAAAGGGAAGTGTTATTACATCATGACCTATAAGAGCCAATCAGGTGTGATATGCAAATGAAGGCAAAGGGTTGGTGAACAGTTGTTGTTTTAGTTGTTTTCCCTACTAGTAAACTGACTTGGAATACATAAATAATATACGAATCTACCTGGAGTTTTCTTTAATTTATTCCACCAATTAATCCCAGCTAGCTTCAGGTGAGAGGTGGGGTTACACCCTGAACAGGTCCCCAGTCTATTACAGGACTAACACAAACACATACAAACACATACAACCATTCACATTCACACAGTTGGGTAATTTAACAGAACCAGATGACCTAATGTGCATGTGTTTGGACTGTAGGAGGAAACCAGTGCCCCCTGAAAAAACCCACACAACCACAGGAAGTACATGCGATCTTCGCGTGAATAGGCTTTAAACTGAAACTTGAACCCTGAACCTCCTCACCGGGCCACTGGACTACTGCACCTTCCCCAGTAACAACAATTACTGTAAATTGGTTGCATCTTAAATGTAAAAGTAATAAAAGAACTGATTGTAAAAGCTCACCTTGAGTTAGTCGGGGTGAACGGGTCGAAGAAATGTTGTCGAATGTTTTCTCCGTACCAGATAGTAGCGATGAAGGCACAGACACCTGAAGAACCCACCAACCAAACAAACGACCAGGTGATAAATAAAACAGAATTCTTATCAAGCCTTAATGTCATCTTCGAGGATAACCAGACGAGAATCTATTCGTTGATTAATTTACAGTCCCCTCAGTGACATGCAGTGCCAGCCACCCGCCTCTTTTCGAACTGCTGTGCATGTGTATTTTGGGGCGGGTCTAACACTTTCGGAGGCAAAATGCTCTCCTCGTACGAAAAATCTCACAGATGCAAATGATTGGCTGGCGATCGCTGTGAGAGATAGGGAAGTGAGCGTCTGCCGTACCGCCCTCCCGTAACAGCTCGGCCAATTAGTTGTCATTGACTCCCGTCCACGGACGACTGTGGCATTAACTCGGATTTGAACTTGTGATCTCAAAGAGATAATATTTGACAAAATGAGACAAAATAAGACAGTTTATCCGGTTGTTAGCGAAGAAATTACTCAAATACATCTCTACATTCTTAATGTCCATAGGTTTTATATAACATTTATCAGATTCAGTGCCGAGCTGAACAAATGAAAAAATAATGCGTCATCGCCGTGGTGTTCTTGCTCCAGTTGTTCCGGTCAAGGCTCAGCAACATCAAGCAGATGATGACGTAATGTACTGAATGATCAGGTGATCGCAATAATGCACTTTTTCCTTCCCCTGATGGCTCGGATATAAAACAAGGACTCGAATAATGAGCGAGTGGTTCAGGAAGCATGAAGAATCATTGTCACATATGTATTGGCCACCCAGAGGCCTGACCTTAACCCTACTGAATGTTTTCAGGATGTGCTGGAGAAGACTTTATAGAGGGGTTCAGTTTTTCGCTCATCGATTCAACATGTTGGTGAAAAATAAACCCGAGTCTAGATTGAAATAGACTATGTGAAACAATGCCACGGCGATTATGCGCCGTAATCTAGAATAAAGGCCGTCCGATAAAATATTAGAGTGCGGGACTTCACAGAGTACCACATATCAACTAGCATGTAATCAGTGCTAATCACTGACTAACGATGATCTCGCTCATTTAAAGAAGGGAACACGCCGAGAGAAATCAAGGGGTGGATTTTTACTGGAATTCCTACAGTAAGAAAAGTGATTGACAGCTGTAAGTGGTATTATTGATGAGGTGTTTCAGTTGGAACGGATCCTGTCCGTTCGGGATTCTAGGGGCTGGAGCCGATCGCGGGGACGACCGCGTGCGACGTGGTTGTCGCAGCTGAGGGCTGCCCTGCCGGGGGGGTATGGGCCCTGCGCAGGCCTGGTCGATCGCCAGGAGACGGCCGGATGAGTGGAGGCGGCTGGTGGACGCAGCGAAGTGCCGTCCCGGCGCATGCCCTCATACCTGACCTGACCTGTTTCAGTTGTTGCCAAAAATGGTGGGATCAATTGAAATCAGGTTACCAAGACAACCATGTGTCACATATCATGTGAGTTACCAACTGGGACAATTAATTCACTCAGTTACTGAAGCACTTAGTCCTAATTAGGGTTGCAGTGAAGATGTTTCAGAGTACACCCTGGACAGCTCACTACAAGGCATTGTAGGGCATCGCAGGGCAGAAACATACTGACGGCTTTGCAGCTACATTTGAAGGAACAGCCTGAACATGGTGGGGCTTGAACCCCTGACCTCAGGATCAGTAATCCAGCACCCTCCCACTGGACCACCACTGCCCCAGCAGTGTGGTCAAAATCAGTAATAATAATTATTTATCTTATATAATTTTAAATAAATAAAAAACAGGAAGTAATTGTATGTGGCGGTTTAAAGAGTGCGTGTGTGTGTGTGTGTGTGACGTGTCTCCAAACCTGCGATGATGAAAATTATGCCTCCACCCAGAGCCACTTTATCTTTCAGCTCCACGTTGTCCTCCAGACACTTGGTGCACTTCATGCCCACTGCGGCCACCAGGATGGCGATGCCGCATAGAATGATCCCGAGCAGCATGAGCCCTCGAGTCGCCTGGACCTCCGCTGCAGCGGGAGAGACACAAACACGTCTATATCAGACCGACGTGATGTCACGAAGGAGCCGGTAGCCGCCATAACGTGTGTAAAGTAGGTCTAATCGGTCCTTTAATAGTCGCTCAGTGCATAAAGTCATTACTTTGTAATTAAATTACAATGTCTACAAAAACTTTA
The DNA here is from genome assembly GCA_024760905.1 of Plotosus lineatus. Lineage (NCBI taxonomy): Eukaryota > Metazoa > Chordata > Actinopteri > Siluriformes > Plotosidae > Plotosus > Plotosus lineatus. The sequence goes on along the minus strand of CM045745.1, from coordinate 33,313,021 downwards.
TGCAATAATTCCTAAAATTAGCATTGAATACATAATGAGCATCAGAACATTTTAAAGAACTGCTTTTATAATTGTATATAAATAAAGGCCGGAATGGTGGTTAGCAAGAAGCAAGATGATCCTGGGTTCGTGTCCCGGTCTTGGCGAGGGTGTTTCTGTGTGGCATGTTCACACCCTGCTTGTGTAGGTTTCCTCCAGGTACTCCGGTTTCTTTCCTCAGCCCCAAGACATATATATCATGTAATTGGCTGTTCTAAATTAGCATAAGTGTAACTGTGAGTGTGAGTGGCTCTGTGTGTGTGTGTGTGTGTGTGTGTGTGTGTGTGTGTGTGTGTGTGTGTGTGTGTGTTATAAATGGGAATGAACTTGCAAGTTGATCAGGGAGTACCCTGCCTTCATCCCGAGTTGGCTGAGACAGGCTCCAGTCAATCGTGTGAATGATCTCTTACACAGCGGTCGTTTTGTCAATTAATTCATTCATTCCTGCTTCAATTCTCAATCATTCAAATCGTTGGAAGGTTGAAATCCATACGGTGATGTGTCTAGTGTAACACTCTGGGTGGTTCAGGAACAGTTACAGAATCTGAAATATTTTTCCAACCAGTCTGAACTTGCAGGAGAACACACGAAGATCACAAGACAGATGAGGAATAGAAAGAGGTGGATGGGCAGAAGGTTGAGCAGGAGCAATGAGGCAAAGAGGAGGGGGTGATTAAAGATGAGAAGGAGGCAGAGGAGGGCAATGTGTTGGGTACACGAGCCTCCAGTGGGACTTAGTGCACTTAATCCACCACCTAATGCCACCACTAACACGTCACAATTATTCAAACCATCAATAATATACTAAAATATAATGTAAGAAGACGTGGCTTTCAAGAGGCATCTCGCACATTTTTGCTAGTAACTCTTAGCATCACATCACTTTCCCCATCGATTACCTGGGGAAGTTTCCTTTAAATTGGTGCTGAGCCAAATGTTACAAGCGTAAACCGTACTTCCTCGATATGTCCTTACCATGTCTGGCTTTTCTGGAAAAGTCCGTCTCGAAAATGGATTTTTAAGAATTAAGTCTGACACCATGTCAATTTCTCGTCCTCCATCAGCCATTACATGCACAAATAATTCTAACTTAAATGTATTGTGTTCAGATAACTACAGACTAGTCAACTAGTTTCGATCTGCCCAACCAATCAGAAGATGGAAAATTATGTTCAATGTTATTGCAGGTCCGCTAGCTGTCCCTGTGAGGCAATTCTGCAATCTGACTGGTTAAAGAAACAGCTCTGTCTGTCTTCCTTTCGGCTTTTTCCCTTTTACTCAGGAGTCGCCACAGCAAATCATCTAATTCGCACGTTTGATTTTGCAGAGGTTTTTATGTCGGATGCCCTTCCTGTCACAACCCAGCTCTATTTTTAATAAAATTTCAGTGACATCGGCCAGCGCCGCTGATTATGAAGAGCCTGGGCAGATTATATTGACATGTCAGCACATAGAAGCTGAAATCTGATTGGACAAAAAACCTACCCATACACGTAATGGAAGCAGTGCAGACAAGAGATGCTCTTACATTACGTGAGAAAGGGGTGAGGCACAGCCCAGGCTTGCTTGTATAGCCTTAGTATTTGGTAGCTGTTGCTTTAATACCCAATCCTGACACCCTGCTGGCTTTAGGACTGTTACCTTACCATTTTGTAAACTTTAAGTTGGATGGATGAATAAATAAAGTAATAAACAATATACACTCACATAGTGTGTAAACTATATGGTGTAGTATATAGTATAAGAATAGTATATAATATAAGAAGTAGTATATAAGAATAGTATATGATATAAGAATATGAAGTAGTATAGTGTAAGTACACAATGTAGAATTGTATAGGTATGTGATTTAGAATGCAAGTATATAATAAACTATATAGTATATTATATTGTACATACTGTAGTACAATTATAGATAAATATAAATAAGACAGATGTGTTAAGTGTAAAAATAAGAGACTAAATCTTACTTGGTAGTTGTAGAAGTGAGTCGTAGACTTTACACTGTATGTGTCCGGTGCTCTGGTAGACACAGGACTGCCACAGTCCCTCATACATGGCCTGCGCTGTTATAATATTGTCCCCCGCGTACGAGGATGCCTTCCACTCCGCCATGGCCGTGGAGACGATCAAACCCACAAAGCCTAAAAATGCAAAAGAGAAGCCAAGGAGCTGTATCCCTCCGTTGGCCATGTCTGCTGTCAGAGAGGTCTCTGATCTCCAGATGGAGGAGGAGAGGCAGAAAGAACAAGGGAGAGGAAGATAGTGAGCACAAGAGCCCTCAGATTCAGGTCAGTAGAGAAGCCCCGCCAAGATTAAAGTGTGGAGTGTTTGTTGAGGATCACTCTCTTACTCACCTGGGGCCAGTACACACACACACACACACACACACACACACACACACACACACACAGAGAGAGAGAGAGAGACAGAGCGAGAGAGAGACTGGCACCACTCCGTGGATAAGTGAGTAATTGCAGGTAATTAAAAAAAATCAGTGTACAGTATTTAAATGCTAATGTGAAGGATGCTTACAGGGCAGTGGTGGTCTAGTGGTATAGGGTGCTGGATTGCTGATCCAAAGGTTGAGGGTTCAAGTCCCACTCTCCACAAGGTTGTCACTGTCCCCCCCAGTGCGGCTAACTGGGTTATCAAAGGCGGGTCATGTCTCTCACTGTCTATGGTGAGAGGTTCATGTAAAAGAACCATTGCTGACTTTCATAAAGAGTAGCTGCAAAGCCATCAGCGTGTTTCTGTCCCTTGATAAAAAGGGTTGTGACAGGAAGGGCATCCGATGTACAAACCTATGAACCAAATCAAACGTGCAAATCAGATAATTCGCTGTGGCGACTCCCGAGTAAAAGGGAAAAAAGCCGAAATGAAGACAGTGTACAGTATTTAAATACAATAAATAGGGAAAAAGTTCTTCTTCCTTCATTTTTATCTTTTAAGATTTCAGTACAACAACAACAGCAACAACAACAACAACAATAATAATTATAATAATAATATAAATAATAATAATTATAATAATAATAATTATTATTATTATCAGTAGGGCAGTGGTGGCCTGGTAGTAAGGTGCCGGATTATTAATCCCAAGGTTGGGGGTTCAAACCCCACTCTCATTGTGTTGTCACCGCTGTCCCCCCAGTGCACTAACTGGGTTGTCAAAGGCCGGCCGTGTCTCTCGCTGTCTATGATGTGAGGTTCATGTAAAAGAACTATTGCTGACTTTCGACAAGAAGAGCTGCATAGCCGTCAGTATGTTTCTGCTATGCGATGGTCTGGTGAGCTGTCCAGGGTGTTCTCTGACCTCACCGTGAGTTGGCTGAGCTGGGTGCTAGCCTCCCTAGGACCCTTATTAGGATTAAGTGGTTCAGATAATGCATGAATTATTATTATTATTATTATTATTATTATTATTATTATTATTATTATATGCAGATATTTATAGGTTCATATCTATAAGCATTCAATAATAAATATGATAATTTTGATCATGTCATGGGAAATCTCAGGCATCTTGAATTTGCTTCACCTAGCGCTGAGGCTCATGAATGCCATTTTGCAAAGTGGTGGATCTGGACTCCTTTTTTAAGGAGAACTCACTAAAGTGTCCACCATACTTTTATCTTCCAGAACGAGAATGATAGAAAGGAAAACATGGAATTTTATAAGGCTCATATACAGAACTCACATGTAGACTGATATACATTGTGCATTATGTGCTGTGGGGGAAAAAATAAGAACGAGATATGTGCACTGTAAATATATTGTAATGTGATTGAATTTATGGCACCAGGACAGATCATTGATTCTTTAGGGGCTGGAAAAGGAAAATCGAGTATCTGGGTGAAACCAATGCAGGTACATGAAGAACATATAAAGCTTCACACAGAAACGCCTACCCTGCCGCCCACAACCATATCCTGAGTATGGGGCAATTACCCTTTCACATGAGTCAAGGTATTAGTGAGATTTTTAATTCAGTATGTAAACTGTGATTTGCTTACTCAGCTTGTCTGTAGTGTTTATATATACAGTGGAGTCTCGACATTCAAATGCCTTAGAGTTTGAACAAATTGGAATTCGAACACAAAATCCGGGCTTTGTTTTGTCCCGGAAATTGAACAAAAGCCAGAATTCAAACTCAAAAAATGCGTGAGAAAAAACGAGACCGAGCGGGAGAAAAAGTGCACGACTTCCAGAAGTCTGGAAGTTGTTGATACTATGTATCACCCTGATAAAGCTAAAGCTAGCGCTAAAACACTAAAGCTAAGCTAAAGTGCTAAAGCTAAACTAAAGCGCTAGCAGCACTGTGAACACCATTAATGATGAGGTCATGAGCCACCTCCGTAAGGTTTTGAAAAGAAGGCAGAAACAACCACGTTAGAAATGTTCTTCAAGAAAAGAAAGGAACATCTTGAAGAAGAGTCATCCATGCAAAGCGGTAGCAAGAAAAAAAAAAAACACCTTTGGCTGATTTACCTGAAGCTGTTATGGAAGGAGATCCTCCTCCTCTCTCCCTCTCCAACATTTACGCATGCCAGCTGCTCACCACCACAAAGGTAAAAATTCTTATCTGTATTGTTCTTATGCCTTAACTGTACTTTGGTTTTTATTTTAGTGTGTTATGTTCTGTGTTGTGAGAGACTCTGGTTTTGCCATCTCTCTCTCTCGCTCTCTCTCTCTGTGCGTGTTGGACGGGGCGTGGCTGCCACACGCGGGTGGAGTGCTAAACACACACACCTGATTCCACTTAGCAATCACCGGGCTTCTATAACAGTGACTACGATTTCCCTGTGCTCTAGTGCCTTCCCTGTGAATAATAAAGGTCATCCGTTTTCATCACACTGTCTCCTGTATTTTGGGGTCTGGCTGAATATTCCTGCGTCATAGAGTCTTCTAGCCCTTCTGTGACACCAGGAACATTTAGAGTGTTCCGAGGGTTTGAGTCTCACTCTCCACAAGGTTTGTCACTGTCCCCCCAGTGCAGCTAACTGGGTTATCAAAGGCCGGCCATGTCTCTCACTGTCTATGGTGAGAGGTTCATGTAAAAGAACCATTGCTGACTTTCGTGAAGAGTAGTTGCAAAGCCGTCAGCATGTTTCTGTCTTTTGCTAAGGGTTGTGTCAGGAAGGGCATCCGACAAAAACCTATGCCAAATCAAACATGCGAATCATTCATTGAGGTGACAGATGATAAAGGGATAAAGCCGAAAGGAAATCTCTCTCCCCCCACACACACATATTAGACTAATGCCCCCCACACACACACATATTAGCCTACATACACATAAAATTTAGCACGTCCACTTCCCAACAAGAAGGTCTGGGTTCAATTCCCAAACTTGGCCAGTGCATATTCTTCCTATGCGTGTATGGGTTTCCTCTGGGTTATTCTAGTTTCCTCACACAATCCAAAAACATGCACATTATGCTTTTTGGCTGTTCCAAATCGCCCACAGGTTTGACAATCAGCGTGAATGGTTGTTTACAGGTTGACTTTGCAATGGTCTTGTGAGTTGTCCAGGGTGTAACCTAGAGTTAGTTGAGTTGGGCACCAGCCTCTCCTTGACCCAAATTGGGATTAAGCATCTTAGAAAATGAATGAATTACGTATAATTGATTGTAATCAGTTCAGGGTGTTTTACCAGCTCTGTCTTCTCAGACAATTTAATGTTTTATCCACTGAAGCAAAACATAGTCGAGTTTTCTTAAGCAAATCAACACAAAGTGACTGCCTGTACACCGTCTATTTATGTTTATTTTATCAACCGCTTAATCCTAATCATGGCTACAGGGAGGCTGGTGCCCATCTTAGCCAACGCTGGGCGAGGGCAGAATTGTCTGTTAACTGTTAAAATATTGTTTCTTATAATTGCATAAAATTCCTTTGAATTTCTATTTCTGCTTGGCTTCATAACTTCATTTATCAAAGAAAGTAGTTTCTGAATTCATATCATGAAGAAATCTTCTGATAAACGAAACACACGAGCTGCGGGGAGGCTTTAACAAGAGTAAACGATTTTGTAACATCTTCCTGTAAGGCACTGAATAACCAACAGCAAATATTTTTCTTTAACAGAACATACAAGTACGAGATTAGCACAGTCTGAAACTGCAGGAAGTCTGAACCTGGACCTGCACCTCGACTGATTCCTTTTCACAGAGAATTGCAGGTACGTTGGGAATATTTCTCATTTCTAGTGAAGAGATTATTTATTTCAGAATTCCCCCCCCCCCCCCTGATTATATTCGCCAAGTAGGGAGAGCTTATATTTACAATATTTAGCAGAAGCTCTTAGCTTAGCAAATTTAGCAGTCAGCAGGTGTTGTGTGGGGTTTTTGTTTTATATATATATATATATATATATATATATATATATATATATATATATGTTATTCATTTATTTATTTGTGTGTGTGTGTGTGTGTGTGTGTGTGTGTGTGTGTGTGTGTGTGAGAGAGAGAGAGAAAGAGAGAGTGTGTGTGAGAGAGAAAGAGAGAGAGAGAGAGAGAGAGAGAGAGAGAAAAACACACACACACATAGAAAGAGAGAGAGAGAGAGAGAGACAGAGATAGAGAGAGAGCGAGAGAGAGAGAGAGAGAGAGAGTGTGTGTGTGTGTGTGTGTGTGTGCGTAGTATACATAGTACTAATCTAAGTACTGCTGCAAAGGTAAGTTTTTATCTGCCATTGTAAGATATCCAGTGACTCAGCTGTCCGGATATTCAGAGGAAGTTCATTCCACCACCTTGGAGCCAGAACAGAGAAGAGTTTTGATGCTTTTTTCCCTTGTCCCATGGTAGTGCTCGAGGATATGAGAGAATGCGGTGCAGTGCATGTGTGATAAATGCTTTGAGGTAGGAAGGTACACGTCCTTTTTTGGCGTTGTATGCAAGCATTAGCGTTTTAAAACGAATGCGAGCAGCTACAGGAAGCCAATCGAGAGATTGTAGCAGTGGTGTGGTGGGGGAAATTTTGAAAGGTTGAAAACAAGCCATACAGCTGCATTCTGGATCATTTGCAGAGGAAGAATGGCGCTCAAAGGTAGACCTACCAGGAGTGCGTGGCAGACATCTAGTCTGGAGATGACAAAGGATTGAACAAGTATCTGAGTGGCCTTAGTGGAAAGAAATCCTTCGGATATTAAAGAGAAGAATCGGCATGATAGGGAAAGATTAGTGATATGAGAAGAGAAGAACAGGCACTAATCTATGGTTACTCCAAGGCTTTGTGCAGTGCCTGAAGGAGAGATCACAGCATTGTCCAAGGAGATTGCAAGATGTTGATGTGGGGATGAGTCAGCTGGGATTAACAGCAACTCAGCCTTAGTAGGGTTAAGTTTAGATAGTCACCAGTGTTTGTTTCTCTGTTTGATTTTCAAGAGTATTGCCCAAAAACTACCAAATTGATTTTAACCAAACATGTGGAAAGATGGGGATTGTTCTTGCAAAAAGCTGTTACATTTTGGAGAACATCTAAATTTTTATTTATTTATAAAAACATTTATTAAAGGATTTTGTTGTTTGCAGGATTACACAAAAACTCATCCTTCATTCATTTTCTGAACCACATAATCTGAATTAGGGTCACAGGGAGGCTGGTGCCCATCTCAGCTGACTATGGGCGAGGGAAAAGTACACCCTGGATAGCTCGCCAGGCCATCACGGGGCAGAAACATGCTGACAGCTATGCAGCTCTTCTTGTTCAAAGTCAGCAATGGTTCTTTTATATGAACCTCACACCATAGACAGTGAGAAGCATGGCTGGCCTTTGATAACACAGTTAGCTGCACTGGGTGGACAGTAACAACCCATTGAGAGTGGGACTTGAACCCCGAACCTTGGGATCAGTAAGCCAGCACCTTACCACCAGGCCACCACTGCTCTTACACAAAAACTACACATCTGATTTCCCCCAAACTTGGTGGAATGGTAGGACCTGGTCTTTACCTGTTAAAAGTTTTGTTTGTTAGCAGGATTATACAAAACTGCAGTACCAAATTTATTTTAATTTATTGGGGTATGTGGGATTAACGCTGCACCTTAATAACAAATACTCAGTAAGTACTAATGTTGAATTAGTGTATACTATCAGGCCTCCCCTTTAATAGCTTCTACTTGTAAGCAAGTACAGAAATAAACATTTATCTTTGCTTCCTGCAGCCATTTCGATTATTTCTATTATTTTCTTTGGGAGAAATTCTTCTTCATCGGTCCTGCAGGAGGGAAGCAGAGTGATGTGTTGGTTAGCCTATCTACCTTAAAGTAAGTAGTTCCTGGGTTTGTGTCCGAGGCTTGACATGGACATTAACATATGAGGTTTGCATGTTCTTACTGTGCTTCTGTGGCCTTCCCCTGGACATTCCGGTTTCCTTTTACAGAACAAGGGACATGCACATTAGGCCAAATTGCCCCGTGGTGTGAGTGTAAATTGCGTTTGTGTTGGCCCTATGATGAACTATCAAGTGTTGTAACCCACCTTTTAACTATTTGTTTTACAGTTAATTTCTCCACAGCTGCATTGTATACAAAATGCCAGAGCAAAACCCAGCTCTGACATGTTGTTTGTTTTCCCAGGAGAAATGAAGACCCATCATACGGTTGTTCTGCTTTTCCTTCTTCAGCTCTACCAAAGCTTCAACTTGAATCTCTCCTGCCTTTCAACATGCCAGAGTTTCTCCTCCAAAATGGTCATTTGCTCAGATTCACAGATGAAGGCTTTGCCAGTTGACATCCCCTCACAGGCAACGACTCTGCTAATGGCAGGAACAAATATCACTGGTGTAACAAATACCACCATTCAGAAGCATCTCTCAAACCTGACCAAACTTATATTTTTGAATAACCCAGTGCTGTCTGTCTCAGAAAATGCCTTTGAAGGTATGACCAGTCTAGAGGAGCTGGAGATTAGTGGAGGTAGACTCTTAATGTTAGAATCTGGTACCTTTGATAAATTGGAGAAGCTCACCAGGCTTCTTCTCAATAACAACCAAATAAAAGTTCTAGCACCGACCATTTTTCACTCTCTTGAGAAGCTCGAGATCCTTCAACTCAAAGGAAACAAGCTCGAATATGTCCACAAGGCGATTTTCAACAAGCTGTACAACCTTCTAGAGCTCAATCTGTCCTTCAACAAGCTTTCTATCATAGACGTGGGAAAGTTGAGCAGGCTAAAGAAGTTGGATTTAAGTTTGAACCAGATCACCTCTCTGTCCCTGCACACCTTCCGTAGAAACCCTCAGCTAGAAATTTTGTCCCTGCAGGGCAACCTAATCACCAATGTCACTCAGGACATCTTTAGCCATCTGAACAGCTTGGAGGAACTGAATCTCAGGGACAACAAAATAACTACTCTGGGTTCAAAATTATTTCCTTCCCATCTGAAGAAGCTGACATTCAGAGGAAATCTCCTGGACCAACTATCATCCACCACATTCACTGGCCTTCACAATCTCACTCATTTGGACTTGTCTCAAAACCTGCTCTCTTCTCTTCCTGAAAACCTTTTCCAGAGAGTTTCTTCTTTAGAGCATCTCGATTTGTCTGAGAATTCACTTCTGAAACTAGCAAACACTGTATTCAGGGGTCTGCGCCAAATCAGTGTAATTGATTTGAAGAAAAACAAACTAAACTCGCTAGACCCAGATCTTTTCATAGATCAGGAAATTATGTCATATCTTGACTTGGCTGAGAACAGAGTGGAGAACCTGCCAATTGAGGTTTTCGATCCGTTGGATCTTGAATGTTCGGTGCGGCTCCATGGTAATCCCTGGCGCTGTGATTGCGACCTGATTCAGTTTCATGATTGGTTGTACTACTCCAGCAGCACCATACAGGACCCGAGCCAGCTTTACTGCTCTAATCCACAACATCTTAGAGGAATGAGTCTCACCACCTTAAATAAGGAGCACCTTGTCTGCATGAACAGATCCATCACAGAGACACAAAGCACCGTAAACAAGGCCTCCAGCACTGACTCTGATAGACAGTGCATTCTCCATGAAGCCAACGGCAACACTGTTGTTAGCTGCAAGCTCACGCAGTGTTCTAACTTCAAGCTTGATGTGTGTATTCATCATAGCAATGGAATTATTTCTAATTATACTTTAACGAACCTGTTCCCAAAGTTCAATGAGTACATAAATGGGACAGTAGTACTCAGAGTTCAACCTTAGACTCTTTTTAATAATAATTCAATGGGGAGTGTTTTTAATCAGACTTCTACAAGGCCACCTCCATAATTCAAGTCATACACAGTTAGTTTGCCAGTTTGGTAAGATTGTAAAAGTTTTATTCTGGAGTTGATGAATTTTCATATTTAATAATTATTTTCTACAGGGCAAGATCGATGTCACTGTATATATCACCTGGAGATAAATGTTGTGGGGATGATTCAGTTTAGTCACATTCAACAAGTCTGAGGTGAATAATTCTTTAAGTATATAGGTACTACACGGGAACATAAAAAAGAGATACTGTACAGGTATACCTTGGCTTATGTCGTTAATTGGTTCCACGAGAGACGATGTAAGTTGTCCTGGACCAACTAGCAGAAGCTCGAGAAGATGCAGAGTGTTTGAGTGACATCATAGCATTTAAATAATCATTAAAACACATGGAAAAAAACATGAATTCACCATTCAAGCAACTACGTTGATGATGTGTGCGTGAAGGAGGAAAAAAAAAGAGGTGCACACATCATCTACAACCAATCAGCAGGAGGGAGAAACAAAAGCTCTCAGTCATTGGCCAGTGATGTAATGATGTATGTGTGTAATTTGCCGGGGCTGCCGCTAATTCAATGCTTCTCAAATAGTGGGGCGTGATTATATAATTATGGTGACGTAAACTGTATTTTAATTTCTTTTTTATTTTTACGTATATTTCTTGAAAACCAACACATAATTTAAAACGACTTAAGTCGAGGTATACCTGCATATATAGTTTCCGTTTACATATTTTAGCGAATACTGAGGTAGTTCAGGTGAGCTGTATATTCACTGAGCAGAGCTAAGTGCTGTGTAGCTGTTGGTGTGTTTTTATCGTCATTCAAAGGTTTAGTACGTACACTACACAGTAGCAAAAAGGAAATAAAGAAAAATGAGATTTTTTTATGGGTCATATTTCCATTTTAATAAGAAACAATGATGGCGCCGCCGGCTCAAACTTACCATGGCAGACTTTGCATGTCCTGTCCTTCTGATTCAAGCATTAATCAATCAGGATGTGGTTTTGTAATCCTCAGAGGGCGGACCAATCAGATTGCATCGATCCCATGTGTTATACAGTGCACTAATGGCTACTCTGACATTGGAGACTCCTTCCATAAATCTTAAATAAAGATTCCTTCCACATATCAACATATATGCCTTCTTATTTTAAATTCCTGTTTGGGTTTATTTGTTTGTTTGTTTGTTTGCTTGTTTGTCTGATTGCTTATTCCTTTGAGCATCTGTCACACGAGCTCCTGAGTAAGCAGCTACTACAGACATGAGAAAACATTAGAACAAGTGCCATTAATATAGAAACCTGAGATTTTCCTTCGTGGAGCTGCTGTTGTTGTTTTGCATGTGGATTATATATTAAAGACGGTATAGAAAAGAATCACTAGTCTAGAGGACGGTCTGATCCGGGACGAGTCCTAGGAGTACCAAACACGTTCCATTTCTTGATTATGGAATTTACTGTGCGCCTAAGAATTTGTAAAGTCTTTGAATTGCTTTATCCAGTTCCTTCACTGGCCTGTTGTACTGTTTGGTGTCTACTCCACCCTCACCCAGAGTTGGCTGAGATGGGTGCCAGCCTCCCTGCGACCTTAATCATGATTAAGCAGCTTGGAAAATGTATGAATGGATTAATTTCCTTCCTTGTTCCTGTCCATATCATAAACCCTGAGATCTTTTGACACTCCCTTGCCAGCCGTAGTTGAATGTTTGCTTTCATTTACACTTCCAGGCATTGGAATGTTCTAGGAATGGCTGTTTTTATGCTCAACTCATCAGGCTAATTACAGCTGATCATATTGATGCCAATTAACTTGGTATGCAAGAGTCAAGGTGCTTAGTTACATCTGATTAAGTTTAGAAATAATTTTTAGCGGTGGGGAGGCGATCTATTAAACATCTCAGTGTTCTACTTTATTTTTTGGCTGTTATAAGCTGCACAGTTTCAAGAAATGTGTACGAATTCACAATAGTCATCAGGGTGTTGTTTATGCTAAATGTTAAGCACGCATCAACTTGCATGCCAATGCCAAAAACAGTTTTACTCTTCTTTCTTTTTCTTTATCTTTATGACGGATATGATGTAGACATTTGTCTGTTCTATGTTACTATAGAAACATGGTGGTGTGACATAGAGACTCAATGGAAGATGACTTACCCGCTGTATAAATATAAAGATCTCATTTTCAGATTAAAAAAAAAAATCAATAACACATCCACCTCACAGCTAGAAGGTTCCAGGTTTGATTTCTGAGCGAGGACGTTCCTGTGATGAGTTTACATGTTGTCCTCATGCTTGCATGGGTTTCATCTGTGTTCTCTGGTTTCCACTCATAGTGTAAAGACATGCACGTTAGACTAATAGACCGTTCCGAATTGCCCCATGAGTGAATGTTAACGTGAATGGCCGTGTTGGTAAGATTGCCCTGCAATAATCTAGTGAACTGTTCAGGGTGTTTTCTGCCTTCCTCAGTGTTGGCTTTGATAAGCTCCAGTCTTCCCGTGGCCCAAGTAGTCGATTTAAGCAGTTCAATGAAAGAATGAATGAATGAATGAAAGAATTTGACGTGTTAGCATCCGGATGCATTTTTATATAAAGAGCAGATTGTCTGGAAGAGAAGCTCGAGGCACATGACTGGCGCTGAGCTGATAAGCGAGGTGGATTCTCTGTAAAGTTCAAAGTACAGCCAGCACAACAAACAACAGTCAAACTGCTCCCACGCACCACCAGCACCAGCACCAGCACCACCAACACGTACTCTGTATTTCAAAACACGTGATTCCATCGAATTTCATTATGATCTTCACACCTGACGTCTCCATAATGGATATTATTATTTATTAATCTTATTAAATGAGTATTGATAAAATCGCTGCTTTAATTACTACTGTACAGCTCATTTGTTTATTTGTTTGTTTGCAGTAATATAAAAATAAATAAATAAATAAATGACAGCGGAGTCACAGTTAATATTCGACTATTTATTCATTCATTTATTTTCTGAACCACTTAAGCCTAATTAGGGTAGTGGGGATGCTGGTGCCCATCTCAGCCGACTCTGGGCGAGGGCAGAGTACACACTGGACAACTCGCCAGGCCACCACAGGGCAGAAACACGCTGACAGCTATGCAGCTCCTCTTGACAAAAGTCAGCAATGGTTCTTTTACATGAACCTCACACCATAGACAGTGACAGACACGGCCGGCCTTTGATAACCCAGTGAGTGCACTGGGGGGACAGCAGTGACAACCTGTGGACAGCAGGGCTTAAACCCACAGCCTTAGATAGGTAATTCAGCACCACTACCAATATTAGACTAATTATAAGACATTAATAATAAGTATAATAATAATCATCATCATCATCATCATCATCATCATCATCATCATCATCATTCTTGTTGCGACCTTGACTAAGATGGCTTGCATGTGGACTCGCCAGGATGCTGGGGGCGAGGATCACTTGAGGGGTAGTCATACCTTTGTTACTCTGTCACACTGGTCCCTCCATATCCGGCGGCACATGATGCAAAACTTATGGCCCAACCTTCCATCTGTGGCCACACCATCTAGGCTCTCGCATATTGAAGACCATCTGCAGTGGCGCCAAGCATCATCCCTGGTTTCATCGAATGCAGCGGCTCTACTGGAGCAAACCCCTAACCACCAGCCCTCCCATTACCCAAAACAAAACTCTGCCTAGGCGTGGCGTTCCGAGCTCGGACAAATCTACTGAAAAGATAAAACACTTAACAACAATCAGAAAGAACATGGTGTTCAAGATTTCATTCATTATTTCATTTACCAGAACCATTAATACAAGGGTCACGGCGAGGCCGAATCTAGGTGGCAGTGGGGTGCACACCGAGCGGCTCACCAGTGATTTGCAGAGCCACACACACACACACACACACACACACACACACACATGAAACCATTCACATCACACCTACGAGCAATATGGACCCGGCAGTCACACTAATGTGAATGACAGAGAGAGGAAACCAGAGGACCCAGAGGAAACCAACACAAGCATGACGAGAACAAATGAACTCCACACAGAAATGCCTTCGCTGTGCCCGAGACTTAAACCCTTGCTCTGAGGCCGACATGCTGACCGCTACGCCACTGCGCCGCCTCATGGCTGAGATTTTCAGTACTATAAGAAAATAAACACTTATAAAATGTGATTTCTGCTGTGCGGAACCGCGGTCAGACAGGACACGCCCTCCCAGAGAGCCACTGCTCTTTTTTCGGTCTTTTATATTTATAAACTATGATTCTATTGAAACTGGATCTTTCTGGGATATTGAAATGGACCCGTGAAGTTCTGTGAGGGCTGAGGCAAAGGATGCTGTGGGCAGTTTGACCTACAGAGGGCGCTGTTCACTGAAAAGAGGAGCCATGTTGAAACAATGTCTCTCTCCCACCGCACTGCTAAACAAGTAAACAAGAAAAATAAACACTGGAATCATTATGGGATACACACAAGCAGCTTGTAAGATCTAAGACTCTGATTGGACGGGCTTGCAATAGATTTTAAATAAAAAGGAAATGATGTACAATAAAATAATGATAACATTAGCCATGGACATGTTTAGACTGCTTGTTGACTGATTGTTAAACTTTTAATTTATCATCAATTTATTCATTTTCTGAACCGCTTAATTCAAATTAAAGTCAAGCAGAGGCCGACAGCCATCTCAGCCGATTCTGGGCAAGGGTGGGGTACACCCTGGACAGCTCACCAGGCCATCACAGGGTCAACACTCACACAATCATTCATACACCTAGCAGCAGCCAATTAACCTACTGTGCATGTTTTTGGACTGTGGGAGGAAACCGGAGAACCCGGAGGAAACCCACACAAGCACAGGGAGAACATACAAACGTCACACAGAAACGCCCGAGCTGGGAATCAAACCCAGGACCTTCTTGCTGTGAGACAGACGTGCTAACCACTACACCACCATGCTACCATTATTTATTTATTTATTTATTTTGAAAGAATCCAGAAGCTGATCAGATTGGATCGGTCGTCTTTAGAGTAATTACAGTGATCCCTCGCTACTTCGTGCTTCAGTTCCTGCGGCTTCAGTGTTTTGCGGGTTTTTCAAAAATATTCAGTGAAAAATAAAACAATAAGGACATTTAGGAAGAATAGGGAAAAAGTTAAGAAACAAATAAAAACAAACAAACAAACAAAAAAACAACCCAAACCCCTCCATCAAAACTACTTACATTTTTATGTGAGGCGCGCATCTGAGTGCATGCACGCACATCTGCGCGTGTGCATGCGCGCGTCTATATGTGTGTGTATTTATATTTTATTTATTGTGCATTATTTTTGAATGTTTAATTGTTCTTATAAGCAGGTGGGCAGTGGTGGTCGAGTGGGATAGGGCGCTGGATCACTGATCCAAAGGTTGGGGGTTCAAGTCCCACTCTCCGCACTGCCCCCCCCCCCCAGTGCAGCTAACTGGGTTATCAAAGGCGGGCCATGTGTGTCACTGTCTATGGTGACAGGCATGTAAAAGAACCATTGCTGACTTTCGTAAAGAGGAGCTGCAACGTCGGCAGCGTGTTTCTGTCCCTTGCTAAAAAGGGTTGTGACAGGAAGGGCAGCCGATGTAAAAACCTCTGCCAAATCAAAACGTGCGAATCAGATGATTCACTGTGGCGACTCCCGAGTAAAAGGGAAAAAGCCGAAAGGGAGACAGACATAGTGTTGAATGTGTATGTGTTAATATTATATACACATATCCATGTACACATACGTCAGTCAGGGGGGTCGATCCTACTTTGCAAAAATTGGCGGTCGCAGTGGGGGGTGGTCTTGGTCCCCATTAACTGCGGAAAATGAGGGATCCCTGTATTTGGTAATTATTCTGTTTTACTGAATAATCATTGAATTTCCTTTTTAATATGTGAGTTTGAGAAGCTGAATCCGTGTCACAGTGAAGTTCTTCGTTATCCGCGCGTGGCTGTGCAAACTCGTTCTGGTTGTTGGTTTTAACCGTCAAACTCAGCAGCCTTTGGCTAAAGTAAATAATTCAGCCCGACACTCCTTCAGCGATTAAATAGTGTCGTACACAACGCTCGGTTATGTTACCCTGCATTCCTTCATCAGCGTTTACAGTACAGACATGCAGAAGTCCAGCGGCAATCAGTAGCATTAACAAACGACCCGGCGGGGTAGAAGTTCTAACACTACGTACAGGTATTATAGAAAAATAATAAATCATTTTCCTTATACGCACAATGTTTAAATCTCTGCAGGATGGTTCCTGGTGAGAATTGACCCATCTTCATTCATATTATATACAACGGAGGGTGGTATGAGCCCAACCACTCAATATTATGTAAAAATAGCTAAATAAATTCAACATATATAGCCAAGTTTAGGGCAGTGGGCAGATGTCTTACATCCGCATGGGAAACGAACGACCCCACCCTCCACCAGTTCCCTGCTGCCTTGAAGGTTGACATGGCTGGCCAAAGGCTATGGGAGCAAACCCAGACAGAAAACACGGAGTGGAGATCTGTAGGCAGCTGGACGAGCCTTGCAAGACCTTCTGGCAACACCTACAGCCATGCTGTATTGGCTCACCTTTCCGTCGGACTTTGCCAGCAATGTCAAGAGGGGGATCCTGGTACTGGGCAACCCAGAATCTCCATACTTTTTGCCCAGTCCTGCACCTGGAGAGATCACTCCAGCTTCACTGTACCAGCGTAGATTGAAGTGCATCATGTAATTTTGGGAAGTGTTGGTCTGGTGGTAAAGGTGCTGGATCACTCATCCGAAGGTTGGGGGGCTCAAACCCCACCCTCAACGGGTTGTCACTGTCCCTCCCAGTGCAGTTAACTGGGTTATCAGTGGCTGGCCATGTGTCTCACTGTCTATAGTGAGAGGTTCATGTAAAAGAACTATTGCTGAATATCGCCAAGAAGAGCTGCATACCTATCAGCATGTTTCTGCCCTGTGATGGTCTGGTAAGTTGTCCAGGGTGTACTCTGCCCTCTCCTAGAGTCGGCTGAGATCGGAACCAGCCTCCCAACAAACATTCAAAAATAATGCATAAAATATAAATAAAAATATAAATACACACAGACAGACAGACAGACACACACACAGATGCACACCTCATATAAAAATGGAAGTAGTTTTGTTTTGTTGGGGGGTTGTGGATTGTTTTTTGTTTTTGTTTGTTTGGGTTTTTTTTTTTTTTTTAGCATAATTGACCTTGTTTTGCGGTATTTTTCTTAACTTTCCCCCCTATTTTTCCTTAATTTCCTTATTTTTTATTTTTCGATGAATATTTTTGAAAAACCTGCGATGCACTGAAGTAGCAGAAACTGAAGCACGAAGTAGCGAGGGATCACTGTGTGTATACAGAAGGTAACAGAGAATACAGAGCAGGTAATAGAGCTCAAAAAAACGGTAAAAGCATATATAGAGCATGTGACAGGGTATATACTACATGTAATACAGTGCATACTGAAAGTAATAAAGTGGGGGCAGTGGTGGTCTAGTGGTATAGGGCGCTGGATCGCTGATCCAAAGGTTGGGGGTTCGAGTCCCACTCTCCACAAGGTTGTCACTGTCCCCCCCAGTGCAGCTAACTGGGTTATCAAAGGCGGGCCATGTCTCTCACTGTCTATGGTGAGAGGTTGATGTAAAAGAACCATTGCTGACTTTCGTAAAGAGTAGCTGCAAAGTCGTCAGCGTGTTTCTGTCCCTTGCTAAAAGGGTTGTGACAGGAAGGGCATCCGACGTAAAAACCTCTGCCAAATCAAACGTGCGAATCAGATGATTCACTGTGGCGACTCCCGAGTAAAAGGGAAAAAGCCGAAAGGAAGACAGACAGACAGACTAAAAGTAATAAAGTATATAAAGAAAGTAATAGAGTATATAGAGTAAGTAATAGAGTATATAAAGAAAGTAATAGAGTAAGTAATAGAGTTAGTAATATAGAGTATATAAAGAAAGTAATAGAATATATAGAGTAAGTAGTAGAGTATATAAAGAAAGTAATAGCGTACATAATGAAACTGATAGAGTATTTACAGAAGGTAGTGGAGTATACAGAGCAGGTAATAGACTATATGGTATATAAAAGGCAGTGGCGTATATACAGAAGGTACCAGAGTATATAGAGTATTTACAAAAAGCAATAGTGTATATAGAATGTATATCCCTCTATTATTAGAAATAAACTGAAATGTATGAAAAAAGTGGAATATTGTCTAAAGGGAAAAAACCCAAAACCTGTGGTAAATACATACAGAGAAAAATCCGAAGCCGACAGAGCTGCAGTGAAATGGCTGTGTTTTATTATTTCTTGCTGCCCCTCCCTCTCTCTCTCAAAACTTTTTTAAGAGGGTTAATTCCATCTCTTGGCATGTTCACTTGAAAATTACACGCCTTGATTTTGTGCATTCATAAAAAGTTCACAATGCCGTAATTAAGCAGAGATTTCAGATTAAGAAAGCACACAGCAAATAAAAAACTTTGCTTTTCTTTCTTTCTTTTTGTTCTTTGGCGTCCATTAAAACCATTAAATTCAAATCCTTTAAACATCAGCGTCGTTTCTGGTGAGAAGGCATGTGCCTTCCTGTTCAACCTAAACCCCCTTCCCCCAAATCCATGGCCTCAAACCTACCACCATGGAGCGAAGGGAGGGAAAGACGAGAGAGAGAGAGAGAGAGCGAGAGCGAGAGCGAGAGAGAGAGAGAAGGGAGGGAGGGAGGCGGGATCAGAAGGGGAGGACTCATGCTTGGGCTCGTAGTGGCGGCGCTCTCTCTCTCTCTCTCTCTCTCTCTCTCTCTTTCTCTCTCTCTCTCTCTCTCAGAGTTTGAAGTTCACTCATGAGCGAGAACGTGAGCACAGAAGTACCATTTTTGCCATTTGCTTCCATAAAGAAAGAAAACAACCTCATCCTGGAGTTACATTTGAACCTGATGCACAGCTGAACCACCATGGCGAAAACTGTGTTCTTGGAACCATGAGGAGATCCATTTGATCTTTTTCTTCTAGTACGAATACTAGAACATTAGAGAAAGAGAAGGATAAGCAAGAAGTCAAATAGGACAACGAGAGGAGGAAGAAGAAGAAGAAGAAGAAGAAGAACAGCACAGGTTTGGAACTCAGAGGTAGGTTCATGAGCTAGCAGCTCCTCTTCAAATGCTCCCTGCACCAAATCCAACTTTCTCTTTCCTCTCTACTCAACACCTTCATGTCCAGGTCATGGATGAATGAAACGTCACAGAGTCTGAAGAGCATCAGGCTTTCTCCAAACAGACAGAGTCAGATAGAGAAGGACAGAGAGTTTGATGAGTTGTCAGAGTGAATGGGAGAGAAGGCTTCTCATGACGTTCCTCTGTTCTTTTGTAGCATTTTCAACCTTCTGAGGCTCGGACCTCGTGATAATTGAATGCATATGCAGAAGCCCAGCGAGTGAGGAGGTCCTCGCAGTTTTTTTGTTGTTATTGTTGCTTTTGCTGTTGTTGTGTCGCTTATGTGTATCAGGCTAACAGGGCAAACGACCTTGTGTAGTACTTTTCCTTTAATCATCGAACTGGCTGCCGTGAAGATTATTCCTGATGTGCGTGAGTGATGTTTATGATCTGAAATGTGACCATTTAAGAGCCGTACAATTCTCTACAAGGGGCTCAATCAAGAAAAACGTGATACAAAGGTTACTGTAATGATTTGAGCCATGGCTCACATTATCAAAAAATAAATTAAAAAAATCATACGGCACATTATTCTTGCGCTTTCAAACCTGTATGAGCTTCAACGTTCTTCTACAATGTTCATGTGAAAACAGTCAAGTTGAAGATGGGGTGACATGGTGGTGTCGTTACAGCAGGATGGACCCGGGTCCAAGTTGACCCATGTTATGGCTTTATCTATTTGGACTTTGCATGTTCTTCTTGTGCTTGCATGGGTTTCCTCATGGAACTGTGGTTTCCTCCCACAGTTTGAAGAACCATGTATTAGTGTAATTCGGGCTGGTGGCATCGTGGTTAGGGTGCTGTGCTCATGATCGAGAGGTTGTGTGCTCAAATTCCAGTTAGACCCCCCCCCCCCCCACTGTGCTAAGACCCCTGGGCAAGGTCTGAACCACAAGGCCTCTGTTCACCCAGCAGTATAAATGTACTGTAACATATACTGGGAAGGTAACCTGCGCTGGACTAGCGTCCCATCCAGGAGGAGATGTACTCCTGGTTGCTTCACGCAATGGAAACCGGGGATATGCACCGGCCTGATGAGTCACTATGGCTTGGGTGTACGAAGCCTTTTACATTAGACATTAGAGTAATTGGCTGTTCCACATTGACCCTAGGTGTGACTGTAAGTGTGAATGAATTGTCAAATTGTTCAGTAAGTACTGCACCTTCACCCAGGATAGGCTGAGGCAGGCTCCCGTATCGCTGTGATTCTAGTAGGACTGCGCAGTTTGGCTAAATGAATGAATGAATGACTGAACTGGAAGATGGTGCAGGATTCTCCTGAACTCTTGGGCTGGAAGATAAAAGTGATAACAAGATGCGAATACACAGAGAAAAATATCGTCATCACATCATCTCTGCGGTAATAAACCGTACTTTTGCGAGCCGGTTGATGACATCACCAGATTGTAGTACTTTTCTTTAAACGCAGGTCCATTATGCTCATACCCTGTGATCTGACTGATGGAAATGTACCTTACCGCGCAGTCTGCTATAGATTTGGTAGAACAGCAGAAATCAGACAGTGTAAAACCTTTACATCCAAAGTTATGCCTGCATTTGATTAACTCTCCAAACAAGCCTTGCGTAGCCAAGGGGAAGCCGCGGGATCACCGAGAGGCACAGGAATTACCATCCCGGATTTAAACGTACAGTATATAATTCATACAAACAAGCTACATGACGGTGGGAAGCCAAGATAAACTTTTACCCCCAGGATCCTTTTCAAAAAACTTTCCACATGTACAGTATTTCCATCAAAGAAGTAAAAGATAAAAGTCTCAAACATGAGAAGAGAAGTTCCCTGCTCCTTCTGCTCGGATTTTCTTCTATAGTTGATAGTGTTGAAATTTATCTGACATGGCCAGTCAGAAGGTTTCAAACACTTCAATTCTTATTGATGTGTGATAGGAGGGTATCGGCAAGAATGAAAGGAAAAGTGTACAAGACGGTGATGAGGCCAGCGATGTTGTATGGATTAGAAACAGTGGCCCTGGGGAAAAGGCAGGAGTCAGAGTTGGAGGTAGCAGAGATGAAAATGTTGAGGTTCTCTTTGGGAGTAACGAGGATGGATAGGATCAGGAATGAGTCCATCAGAGGGACAGCACATGTTAGATGTTTTGGAGACAAAGTCAGAGAGGCTAGATTGAGATGGTTTGGACATGTACAGAGGAGGGATAGTGAGTATATTGGTAGTAGGATGCTGAGGTTGGAACTACCAGGCAGAAGGTCTACAGCAGGGGTGCTCAATCCTGCTCATGGAGATCTACCTTCCACATGACTTTATCTCCAACCCTAATGTGGCCCATGTGACATGCAAGATCCAGTCAGGTCTTGATTAGATGATTGGATGGTTAGGTGGTCATGATTAGGGTTGGAGTGAATGTCTTCTGGAAGGTAGATCTCCAGGAGCAGGATTGAGCACCCCTGGTCTACAGGAAGACCAAAGAGGAGATTTATGGATGTGGTGAAGAAGACATGAAGGTCGTTGGCATAAGAGAAGAAGATGCAGAGGACAGGGTGAGATGGAGGCAGATGATTAGCTGTGGCGACCCCTGAAGGGAACAGCCGAAAGAAGAAGAAGAGGAAGAAGAAGAGGAAGAAGAAGAAGAAGAAGAAGAAGAAGGTGACATAATGGTTAACATTTCAGCTTCACAGCAAGAAGCTCCTGGGTTTGAGTTCTGTGCTCAGGCACTTCTGTGTGCAGTTTGCATGTTCTCATGGGTTTCCTCTGCCTATTCCAGTTTCCTTCCACACTCCAAAGCGAGGATGTTCTATACTGTCTGAATGGTTGTGTGTCACTATGCTGGTGTTGGCTTGGTGTTGGCAATGGTCTGGTCACTGGGTTCTCTTCTCAAACTATTTAATCACACAACATCTTTGTCATTTGCAATGCTTTTTTAAAAATATATTTACTTATTTATTTATTTTTTTATTACAAAGCCAGTCGTGGTGGCTTCTAGAAAAGTTTAAAATAATCCATTACCAGCTTTTCATTGACAGCACATAAGACAATGAGAAACACTGAGCTTTATTTTCATGTTTTTTGCTCCTCGAATGGAGTCAACGTATAACGTGCTAACATTAGCTGCTGGCCTTGGTGCTATCCCTGGCCGTGTTAGGATAGCATGCAGGTTAGCCTGTTTAAGCCCAGGTGACCGTGAGAGGTACGAAAGCTTTCTGCCCTTCCTCAGCCTTCTATACTGAGGCCTTTCTGTACCAAGCGACCATTCGGCTAACATGTGTCAACCATTTCAGGCACCATCAGGGACTACTGGACCACAAAGTGGCAGTCGCAAGCGCACCGCTTCAAAAATGGTGAAAGCAGTATCAGATTCATAAAAAGAACACGAGAGAGGCGGAAACACGGGCCCTAAAAGAAACAGATGTAGTTTTTTTTTCTTTGTGGGGGGTGGGGGCTGTGTATGGTGGAAAACGTCATGATTTTTAAACCACATTCTTTTGGCTCTCAGGATTCAGAGGCCGTAATTTCGAGATGGTTTAGAAAAGAACTGTTACACAACCCACAGGATCCTATGTCCAGTCAGCTCACGCTATATTGTTCCCGGCTGATTTTTTTTTTTTTTTTTCCTTTAGAACGTCCAACGAAGGAGGCGAGAAAAATACAGGTTAAAGTTCCAGAAATGCTAAACAAACACGGCTAAAATAGCTTCTCGCTCCTCCCTGGACTCTTTCTAGCGGATTACACAGTTTTGGTTTAGTGTTGGGATTCAGTGTTGAGCAAAAGAGGAAATGGGGGAAAATAAAAATACATAAATAAATAAATAATTAAAAAAAAAAATAGAACAAAATGTTAGCAAGAAACAAGTTGTATCAGGTTTTACAATTTAAACTGAAATTAATTATTGAATTCAAAAGTGCATACAGTATATTTATAAAATAATAAAATAAAATAAATATAAAATATATTTGACATTTTTAAAAATGGCAGAATTAATAAATCCACAAATATCTTGGCCCGGTGTAAAGTTTTACAACAATTAACAAACTGAATCTAGAACCGGGCTGTGGTGACCTGGCGGTAAAAGTGCTGGATCACTGATCCCAAGGTTGGGAGGTTCGAGCTACACTCTCATTGGGCTGTCACCGTCCCCCCAGTGCACCTAACTGGGTTATCAAAGACCGGCCGTGTTTCTGACTGTCTATGGTGGGAGGTTCGTGTAAAAGAACCATTGCTGACTTTCGATAAGAGGAGATGCATAGCCGTCAGTGTGTTTCCGCCCTGCGATGGCCTGGCAAGCTGACCAGGGTGTCCTCTATTCTCGCCCAGAGTTGGCTGAGATGGGCACCAGCCTCCCTGCGACCCTAATTAGGATTAAGCGGTTACAGAAAGTGAACAGAAGAAATTAATCTAGAACCAAGTTGTCTGGTTTTGGCCGTCTGTTAGAAAAAAATTCTACAGCAGCTCTCAGACTTAAAGATTGTACATTTTCTTTTTAGAATTGCCACTATTTTTTTTTTCATTGTTCATGCAACAGCTGACAATAAAGATCTCGTTATCTTATCTTAACTGTAGTTTTCCTTTGCTGCTGCTGCGATACCGACAAAGGTTCATCATTTGTACGTTGTGTACTAACCCTTCACGTTTGACTAACTTTTACTAAAATGAATTATTCATTCCTACACCTCTTACATCATCTGAGGTAAATGATGCAGACCAGTGGAGTGAAAGATCTACCGTGAGGTCCCACAAGGTATAAAAATGATGATTCCTCAAGATGTTCCCTTGATAGCATCCTAAGATGCATCCAAGATAGTGTCTCTGAAAAACCATTGATATTACCTGAAGATGCACCCACTATATGGACCCCAAGATATACCTAGAATGGTGGGAGTACAAGATGTGACCTTGATAGCACCTTATGATGTTCCCATGATGGTAGCCCAAGACATACTCACGATTGTAGTCTAAGATTTGCCCTTGATAGTATTCTAGAATTCATAGTACTCATGAAGGTATCTCAGGATGTACTCTGGATTGTACCTTAAAATGTACCCATGATGGTACCTCAAGAGTTAAACAAGATGGTACTCCTAGATGGTATGATGTATTCATGATGGTATTGATGGAACCCCAAGATGTATCCATGATGCCAACATAATGATAAGCGTAGGCAGTTCTTTCAATGCTGTGAGAGCAATGCATCTCCACAAAGTCTGGGATTATTTTTGAGACCATACAATACCTCGAGAAAAATCTATATTGCTTAATCAGTGGACTAAATCTCCAAGAAAGGCAATCAGGAAGCATCTGTTTCTGCTTAGCTAGTCTGGGAGAAAGAGGAATGAGCCACTGTTGACAACTATTAGTTAAGACTAGCGATATTATATTTTATCCTAAGCCTACATCGCATTGGAGGTTGTGAGTTTGAATCCCATTTAGATCCTCACTGTGCTAAGACCCCTGGGCAAGGTCTTAACTCTGTTGACCCAGCAGTATAAATGGGAACCAGTAAAATATACTGGGAAGGTAACCTGCGATGGACTAACGTCCCATCCAGGCTAAGTTGAACTCCTGGTAGTGTCACGCTATGGAAACCAGGGATAAGCACCGGCCTGATGAGCCACGAGGCGCGAGTGGAAAAAGCCCAAAGGACTTTACTACATTGCATTGCAACCCATCAGACTTTCACCTGAATGCCTGACAGACCGTGTTCTGTGCCAATACATAGTAATTGAAGCAAGTCTACTTTTTCTTGAAAAAAAAAACAAAACAACCCCCCCCCCCAAAAAAAAAACGAAAATAAGGCAAAAGGTCAGACATGTCACTGGTGACTCTAACAAAATAAATGGTCCTCACACTTTGTTTATTTCTGAGCCTGTGAGATTGTACACCATTGTTTATCTTTTAGACAGAGTTCCATGAGGAACCTGTTTAAAATGCCAAGAAATCCAGACTCCCTCTTAAACACCTTGTTTTTTTAATCTTTGGCTGATTGAGTGATCAATGCTACGAGGACAAAGTGTCTTCAAAGCGTTGAAGCCTTCTCTCAACATTTCTCAGTTTCTGACCCATGGTCATCACAGAAGGCTTTTCCTCCACCTTTCCCGAGCCAGGTCACATTCCTAACTAATGGCCTCCTCGTTCCCCTCACCGAACCCGACTTCCTGCTGCATTTTACGGTGTTCCTGTTGTCGCCTGGGGTTCGGCACGGCCCCGAGAGTCATTAATCATGCTCTGCTGTTTGGACTCAATGCTGACACCAAGTGATCCCCAAAGGTTGTAGGGCCTCCATGCTTCCCAAGAAGATCTTCTCTGATGAGCAAGTTGGGAAGGAGTCACTATTAATTGGAGCATTTTTGGAAGCTTCCCATCACATTCGGCCATTTTTACCCCCTGCGAGATCCAGCTCACGTCAAGTAGATGTCAGATTTTTGCTTCTAGAGTCTGAGATTAATTTGTGGATTTGTTTCTTTCTTGTAATGAAAGGCAGATTTCAAGCCTCAGATGACACATATATTTCTAATATGACCTCAGGAACCCCCAGAAGAATCTTGGCTCGCTGTATTCCTGATCATTGGCCAATCAATCACTAGTTCATGAAACTCTGCAAATGTGAACTGGGGACGATTGAGGAAAGAAAAAGTTGGGGGTAGGAATGAGAGTGTTGGCCCTGCGATGGCTAGGTGAGCTGCAAGAGTGTACCCTGCCCTGGCCCGGAGTCGGCTGAGATGGGCGCCAGCCTCCCTGCAACATTAATTAGGATTAAGTGGTTCAGAAAATGAATGAATGATAATTAGCCTCATGAGACAATTACTCCTTTCCAAAGTGCCGTGGCCTGTTATTTCGCTGAAGCTAAGCAGTTTATCTCTGGATGATGTCATCTTCAGTGGCTTATCACTATGGCTGGCGGTGTTGACAATTGCAACAGTGGGGTCAGGAGGTCAATCCACCACATCACCGACAGAATCTAATGTTTATATCGGAAAAGATGAATAACAAAACCCAGAACGTCTTCCTGGAAACCTTCTTTATATGTTCACGGTACCTCATCGGTAAACAGAGCTGTTTGAGAAGATGAACGGTGTTATGAACATTAAAAGATCTGGATGTCGTTATTTATTACTTTTTAAGCCATTTAATCCTTATAGGGTCAAGAATCTAAGTGAAGGTGGGGTAACTCACCAGTGTTTCGCATGGCGGCAGCACATTCACACCTTTGGGGAAATTTGGAACAGGCAATTTGGAACAGCCAATTAGTTTAATGTGCATGTGTTTGGATTGTAGGAGGAAACTGGAGTACCCTGAGGAAACCTACGCAACCACATGGGAAAAACATGCAAACTCCAGGCAGACACAGCCTCGCCGAGCCTGGGATGCGAACTCAGGACCTTCTCGCTATGATTCAGACATGCTAACCACTACACCGCCTTACATGATGCTTAATATCTTTTATATTTAACATACCCTATGGCGGCCTGGTGAGCTGTCCAGGGTGTACTCTGTCCTCACCGAGAGTTCCTGAGGAACATACCTTGTGGCAAATTAGGTAAAGGCTAATGTGGATAAGCTGTTGAAGATTAAGACATCTTGCTCAAGGGGTTGTCAGTGGAACACAGCCCGTCCTGTGAATTAGTAGTGTACGCCCCTCACGGTGTCCTTGCCCCTATGACTTCATCTTTCCTGCTGCCAACAAGGCGCATCTCATGCCTGATAAGATCGTGGTTTTAACTTCCATGGGAACGGCACCCAAACACCACACCATGATCGACCACCTATGTTGCATGAATCTACCTTTAAAACCACACCCAGGTCTGAGCAGTGTCCCGGGGGTGGGTGGGGGGTGGGGTCTCAGCCGAGCCGTCCTCTCTCTCTCTCTCTCACTCTCTCTCTCTCTCTCTCTCTCTCGCTCTCTCTCTGCGCAGTTGTGCGTGGGT
This sequence comes from Plotosus lineatus, assembly GCA_024760905.1. Taxonomy (NCBI): domain Eukaryota; kingdom Metazoa; phylum Chordata; class Actinopteri; order Siluriformes; family Plotosidae; genus Plotosus; species Plotosus lineatus. The sequence continues at coordinate 33,285,616 of CM045745.1, read as the reverse complement.
GATAACAGATAATGCATCTGCACCAGGCTGCCAGATATTTCCTGGGTTCTTGAGAGATATGGAATGTTTACCATAACTGTTCACACACATTCCATGAATCAGAGGATTTGCAGAACGCAGCAGGAATTTAGCGAAGATTCAGCAGTAATTACCTCCCACATTACGGTCGCCGCTGTCTGTTTTATATTCATGTACAGCAATCTGATGACTATCCTGACACGAGCGGCAGTGGTGGCTCAGTGGTTAAGGCAACGGGTGACTGTTTTAAAGGTCAGGGCTTCAATCCCTGGTTCTTCCTCTGTTGGGCCCTTGAGCAAGGCCCTTAAGCCTCAATT
>CM045745.1:33255281-33277781 GCA_024760905.1 Plotosus lineatus | reverse complement strand
TGTGACACTGTACTGGATATAAGAGATTTCATTTGGACTTCTGAGACCTCTCGCGCTCTAAAGCTCGGAGACATCATTCAATATCCAGCGCGGCTATTATGCTTTTACAGCGTCATAAAATGGTTTTCAAAAGAGTTCTGACTGCTGTGGTTTCCAGCTGCTCAACAATTAGTCTGCATTCACAAAGGTTCTTTGGGTATCCATCAAAAGCAAACATGGGGACAACGCGTGTCAGGGTGTAAAGGAAATTGTCCTGCATCATATACATTTTGACAATTAGCATCTAAACGTTCCACTGAAACACATGCCTACCGACCCCGTTACACTCCGACACTGATATATAGATATATATATATATAAAATCCAATGGATGTCAAAAGGGTGTTTATAAACATGGCTTCAGGAGTCTAACATCACACAGGACAAAAAAAAAAAGCACCGTTGCCTTCTTCAGTCAGTATTTTATACCGTTTTTAGACTTTAAAAGAAAAACATACATTTATTACATTTTAAAAATAATTCTGATTGGTCGGTAACCCTGTGTTTACACTGCGGCGCCACGTCCACGTTCTCCATGATTTATGAGCCCACTCAAACATGGATTGGGTATAAAAATGAGGCAGGATGCATTCAAGAGAAGAAACGTCAAAGGAATGGTGCTGCGAAGTTCATCAAGATCCCCAAGGTCTATTACGCTGTGTTAAGATCTGGTAAGTTCAATTAAGGTCTACTCTGCTTTACCATTGCACGATCATTACAAATCCACCAAGTTCCCTCAAGATCATCACAAATTCAATAATTTTCCCTCAAGACAATCACAATTTCACCAACTTCCTTCAAGATCATCACAAATCCACCAAAGTCCCCTCAATGTCAACACAATTCTACCAAGTTCTCTCAAGGTCATCACAAATTCGCCAAGTTCCCTCAAAATCATTGCAAACCCACCAAGTTCCCTTAAGATCATTACAAATTCAACAATTTTCCCTCAAGACAATCACAATTTCACCAAATTCCTTCAAGCTCATCACAACTCCACCAAGTCCCCTCAGTGTCAAGACAATTGTACCAAGTTTCCCCAAGATCATGACGATTCCATTAAGTTCCCTCAAGATCATCACAAATCCACTAAGTTTTCTCAAGATCAAGACAATTCTACCAAGTTCTCTCAAGGTCATCACAAATCCGCCAAGTTCCCTCAAAATCATTACAAACCCACCAAGTTCCCTCAAGATCATTACAAATTCAACAATTTTCCCTCAAGACAATCACAATTTCACCAAATTACTTCAAGATCATCACAAATCCACCAAGTCCCCTCAATGTCAAGACAATTGTACCAAGTTTCCCCAAGATCATGACGATTCCATCAGGGAACTTCCCTCAAAATCATTACAAGTTGATCTCACACCCCCCTCCCCCCACCATGCTCATCACGATTCTCTCAAAACGCCATCGTGAACATCATGCTCCAGTGTAAACACAGGGTTACAACAGTTGAAGGTCCGTTATTTCTTCATAATACACTATGTATAACAGTAATGAATACTGCAGGGTGTCATCTGCTTAATCTGACCAGCGTCAAGGGGAGGGCGGGCTAACCTGGGTCATGGAGAGGATATCAGCCGACAGTGAAAATGGTTTATCAGACCATCGCAGGAGAATAACACACAAGAAATTACACTTACTTTCGCATCTATGACAAATTTGAAACAGCCAATCAGTTTATGCATGAGGAGAACATGAAGAGCACCACCCTCTCTAAGCATCGGACTCAAACCCAGGCCCTCCATGCTGTGTCGGGGATGTTCTAATCTCTATGCCACCGTGCCACCCAGTTCTAAATCAATAAAATACTTTGAAGATCAATACTTTCAGCCCAATTATTAATTTTTTCATAATTAACGTTATAAAAAGCAGGATAATGAACGGCAAACCATAACATCGTAGTGATCATAGTGATTCATGACCCCCTCAGGCATCCGAGCATTCTGTCAGGGTTCATTTCACAATACTGACCAGCTCGTTCATGCCTCTCTCTCTCTCCTTATTTGCTGAGACGCTCAATCCTACCAGGGTTGCGGTGAAGCTGAATAGCTTTTCCCGACTATCACGGGGCACAATCATGTCTGTCTCACTATATCTTACATACATGTGACGATTTAAATGTTATTCAAACCCCTGTCTCTGCCGCTTCTACTTGAGAACAATCCTGACACCTCAGAGATTCTGTAACCGAACTACAGGAAGGTGATTTGCATAACCTGAATACCACACCCAGAAATTTGACTTGAGGATACCTGTAACCTTATTCCGAATACGAAGTTGGAAACGTTCGATGTAGCAATACATTCATGTAACTATAGAACTTCAGGCAGAAATGAATATCGGACTTTCGCTGTACCGGTCATCTCGGTGGTTGCCGCGAGCTAGCAGTTTTACAGTCTGCAGAACGTGTTCTTGTTGTTGTGCTTCTTTAATTGAAACATTTAGATACTAACATGGGATAATATCATCATCCTCCTCCTCCTCCTCATCATGATTATTGTTATTTATTTATGTTTGAGTAGTGACGGAAAGAACAAGATCGCGTATACAAGCGGCTGAAATGAGCTTCCTTTGCCGGGTGGCAGGATTCTCCCTTTGAGATCGGGTGAGAAGCTTCACCATCCTGGAGGAGCTCGGAGTAAAACTGCTGCTCCTCTGTGTTGAGAGGAGCCAGTTGAGATTGCATGGGCGCCTGGATAGAATGCTCCCCCGAAGGCCTCCCTGGTCTGGTGTTGGCATGACCGACCGGGAAGTGACCCCAGAGTTGACCCAGAAAACACTGGAGGGTCTACACCTCTAAAGAGCTGAAGGAAGTGGCTCGGGATGAGGAACGTCTGGAACTCACTGCTTCGGCAGCTGCCCCCATGACCCGACCGTGGCTCAAGTGGGAGAAGAAGATGACGATGAAAATTATTAACATTGATTTGTTTATTTGTTTCTTTATTTTTGCATTTTTCTCTCTCACTTAACTGGGAATAATGTTGCTTGAGCAGGAATCCAGGAATAACTCCGAGAAGATCATTGAACACCATCACAGGGACGCTGCTCTCTGACTTTAAGCCTCGGTCACACATTATTTCACTGGAGATGATTGTAGATTATTTTTTTCCTTTCCAGAAGTCATCTGGTATTATCCTGTAAGACTTCTGGATGCTGCTCTAGGTCTACTTAAGAGCTTCGGCTCTGGCAGAGATGATTCTATTCCTGGAAAATTTGATCAAGTTGAAAATTTTACTGGGCAACAGTGTGTTTTATTTGGCCCAAAATTACGCAAGACTTCTTCCACAAACCTGCTGGAATGGCCACTCTAGTCCGAGTCGTGGTTCCCAGTTACGTTTACATTCATCTAATTGGGAAGATGCCCTTCTCCAGTTCTCCAATCTCTCTTGAACTGAACAACCGCAGCTTAAGGGCCCAACAGTGGAAGCTTGGTGGTACTGGGGCTTGGACCCACATCTTTTGGATCTGTAATCTAGAACCTTAAGCACTGTGCGTCCACTGCCCTCATGTGTTCTTTTAGTGTTACTGATGATATTTTAATGATGATACCCGGGAACAGTGGTAGACATGTCAGCAAAAAGGTCTTGGGTTCAAGTCCTAAGCTGAGTGATTACATTTCTAGATGAAGTGTTCATGTTCTCGCAGTACTTGTGTGGGATTCGTATGGATACTCCAGGTTCCTCCCACAGTCCAAAGACATTCATGTTAGGCTAACCGTTCCAGATTTCCCACGGTGTAAGTGTGAATGGTTGTGTTTGGTGTGTGTTGAACTGTAATGGTCTGGTGAGCTATTCTGGGTGCACCCCATCTTCACCCAAAGTTGGCTGTGATAGGCTCCAGCCTTGCCATGATCCCTGTAGAATTAAGTGGTTTGGTGAACAAATGAATGAATATTAAGCTGAATGTATATAAAGTACAAATTATATGTGTAAACTTACAATTTCTATTTTTCTATTGATTTTCCATACTGTGCAAATAATAGAAACCACAACCGTCATTCAACTCCGGCATGTTTTTCTGCCACACTGTCCAAACCCATGAACCATGAAGCGTCCCCTGAGCCGAATAGAGCAGGACAAACACACATGGATCAGGACCTCCAGCTCCACGGGTCTTTCAACGGCAGAATCTCTTCTCTCTGTTGATACTGTCGTGTTGGGATAAGCAAGAACAGATAAGCCATGTGAAAGGAAGACAGACAGGAAGTGCTTGGGGTTTAGTTTGCTGATGAACACTGCATGTAGAAATATGACCAGGAATCAGTGTCGGGGTTGTTTGCACAAAAAAGAAAAAAAAAAAAAAAAAAAAAAATGAATAGTGTTATTAAACAAGTTATTAATCAGTCACATTAGATGGACAGTTGGTTTTGGTTTAAACTCAATCTATGAAACAAGGTTCCGCCCAACAAGATCTCAGAAGGTCCATTTCCATCTGCTCCCTCTTGAGCTTTTTTATTTACAAGCGGTAAAGCTATTTAACAAATATAGACAAGTACAGCTTTACCTGGACTTATGAAATTAATCCGTTCCGAGGACGAGTTCGTAAGTCAAAGAGTTGATTTAGATAAAACAATTAATCCCATCGGAAATAATATAAAACCAATGAATCCGTTCCAACCACCTCACAAACACGTATATTTAACCTAATATATTAAAGATAAAGATGTCTGTCTGTCTGTCTTCCTTTCGGCTTTTTCCCTTTTACTCGGGAGTCGCCACAGCGAATCATCTGATTCGCACGTTTGATTTGGCAGAGGTTTTTACGTCGGATGCCCTTCCTGTCACAACCCTTTTTATCAAGGGACAGAAACACGCTGACGACTTTGCAGCTCCTCTTTACGAAAGTCAGCAATGGTTCTTTTACATGAACCTCTCACCATAGACAGTGAGAGACATGGCCCGCCTTTGATAACCCAGTTAGCTGCACTGGGGGGGATGACTACCTTGTGGAGAGTGGGACTCGAACCCCCAACCTTTGGATCAGTGATCCAGCGCCCTATACCACTAGACCAGTGAAAACAATAAATATTTCATAATAATAAAACATGTACATTAACATTAATAATAATTAAAAATAAATAATAATAAAACAAGAATAAACAATAAGTTAACTCACCCTTCCGATCATCAACTGCGGCAAAGATGTCACATGGGCAGGCATGATTAAATTCGTAAGTCAAGGTACCACTGTATTGCAGATGTTCTCAATCACATGTTTGTTTTGGTGTCTTTTTTCCACTTCCCCTGTCATTATATTCAAATACTGTATAAAACAACAACAACAACAACAACAACAACAACAACCGAAGGTCTCAGTGCTATTTCGTTCCATCCTGTCATGTACATCTTATGTTTTGAAATGAAATATTTAATCTTTGTGAAGTTTGCGGTTCAGAATTGTAGGCAGTGGATTATAACTGTGAAACATCCAGCGTGAGATGGTGGTCCATGTTGTGTTGTTTTCTCTCCCCACACTCACACAGATGGAGGAAGGCTACGAACTTGACCTGACCTATGTGACAGAGCGCATCATCGCCGTGTCCTTCCCGGAGGCCTGCTCGGAGGAGACCTACCTGCACAATCTGAATGACGTTACGTGCATGCTCAAGTCCAAACACGCCGATAACTATTTGGTAAGGCGCGCCTGGGTGTTTACACGCGCGACACAAGGAGAAACGACTCGCTGTAAGAAGCAGTTTAGGACTATAGGGCCTGGAGGAATAAGTTTCAGCTTGTCTTGTGAGCGTCACGCAGGGACGTCTGTACAGAGAGATCTTTTGAAAGTCTGGCTTTAGACACAACAACAAGTAATGCGCTCATTACGACTGTAGGCGAGATGTCGAGCACATCCTTTCGACTGCAGATTAACTTGTAGACGAGTGAAAAGAGAGCAGCTCGTAAAATTATCCTGGAGGCTCCAAGATTGACGTTTCTTCAGCTGAGATTCCTGCAGTGTTTTTAAACAGTTCACTGTGAAGATCATGCATTTGAAAAACGTTGATAGAACGTTCACACAACCTTCCCAGTAAGAGAAAACCTCAGCCAAAAAGATTACTCAACAATAAAAATGTTTCTGAATAATTACCAACATGTTACAAAAAAAAAAAAAAAAAAAAAAAAAAAGAAATAAAGAATGTTTATGAAGCAGAAATGTTGTAGCGGAGTTTATTCAACATTACATTGTAAACTGTGTTGAGAAAATACTCCGACAAATACAAATATTGACGAAACAAATCAGGAACATTAATTTTTTTTTAAACCTGTTATACGAATTAATTTCTAAGATGCAAAGCTACAAAAGCAAAGTTGAAGAAATAATTACAAAAATGTCAGATATGCATAATGATCTTAATAATATGCAAAAATTACGTGATATCATCATCAACAACAACAACAACAACAACAACAACAACAAAACTAGGTGAAAATATTGCTGAAATGTTGTAATTTATGGAAAAGATTTAAATCAGTTCATGACATTTGTGCAGCCAAAGCAAACAATGTTGCAGCAAAACTTCCTGGAAAGTCTATAAATTACAAATAAATAAATAAATAAATCCCGAAAGATGAACATTACTTTCAAGCGTATTTTTATAAAAATGACGTAGAATTGTTCAATAATTATATTAAAACATGTCATTTTAAAAATTAGAAATAAACAGCTTGTGATTCTATGAGCACAGAGGCTATTTTTTAAGGGGCGGGGCTTGTGGTGATGATCTAATGTGCATTATGTGTATTAGGGAGAATAATTGCTGTTTACTTAGTCCTGAAATCCACAGTGCTATCTGCTGGCTTTTCTTTCACGGTATTGTTAGTCGACTTGTTTGTGCTCATTCCGGATGATAGTGGGAAAGAAAACACTCTTCCGTTGGCTAGAAAGACCGAGTCGATGCACTCGGCTGGAATAAAACCGATCGCAGCAGTACACAATAGTACTGAACGTGACTGTGCTGCTGACGCTGAGCGGAGTCCTGGTGGTGACTGGTGGTACTGCACTTGCCAGTTTGGTGCATTAAAATTAATAAAACAAATTCATCCAGTTCATTTTTCTTTCTTCGCGGTTTGCTCATGTTCCTGTTTTTGTTCCAGGTGATCAACCTGTCAGAGAAGAAACATGACCTGACCAAGATGAACCCTAAGGTAATGGAAATAGATCTGTTTGGAAAAGGCTCAAAGAGAGTGCTGGGGTGTGTGGGCGGAGTGTGTTGACTGTGTGTTTGGTAATGATGGTGTTAGTCATCAGGGACGTGAACCAACACTGTGCAGTGTGTATACAGTCGAGTGCAAAAGAACTTTAAAAAATAAATAATATAAAAAAAATTTAATTTATACGTCTCTATATAAATCTGAATTCTGATTGGTCAGAAGGTGTTAATTGCCTTCTTCACCCTTCTGTTCAAGCACATCTGTTAGATTTATATAGATGTGATTTTTCTGTTTGTAAAGATACGTTTCTATAGTAACAGATCACATGACTAAGGATTTAATAATCACTGATTTATCGATGAGGAATTTGCTGATGTCTGATTTGAGGTTTGAATTTGGTATGGAATGTTTCTACTGGAGAACATCTGGAGTCACTGATAGCTGTGATTTCACTCAGACTTTAGACACGGGCTGGCCGGACCTGCACGCTCCACCTCTGGATAAGATCTGCACCATCTGCAAGGCCATGGAGAACTGGCTGAACAATGACCCACTGCATGTAGTGGTGATCCACTGCAGGGTGAGATTCCTCCTCCTTCAATACTTCAGCATATGGAAGCATTTCCGAGCTTAAACTCCACACTTGATTTACTGCATATAAAAGATTTAATTTCAATGTCCTCCTGCATTCCTTTTTTTTTTTTTTTTTTTTTAAACTTTGTTTAATTGAATACTGTATTTGTGGGCGGCGTGGTGATGTAGTTGTTAGCAAGTCCGTTGCACAGCAGAATAGCCTGGGTTTGAGTCCTATCTTGAGTGCTGTTCACTCTCCCACCACCATACTTTTTTTTTGCTGGTTTGGGAATCGAACCAGCAACCTTTAGGTCCCAAAACTGCTTCGCTTTAACCATTAGGTTATGGCTTCCTCTACTGCTATAGTGGTGGTAGTAGCATTATTATTATTATTATTATTATTATTATTATTATTATTATTATTATTATTATTATTATTATTATTATTATTATTGTTGTTGTTGTTGCTGTTGCTGTTGTTGTTATTATGATTACTATAATATATGTTTTTTGTTTTTCTGTTTTTCATGATTATCATCATTATTACTATTTTAATGAGGTTATTATTATTTACGCGGTAACCTTGGTGATTTTTATTTTTCTGTGGTGCAGGGAGGTAAAGGCAGGATTGGTGTGATCATCTCTTCTTTTGTTCACTTCACAGACATCTCGTCCAGGTACCTCACATCACAATTCTTCTTATTTCCGCATTCATTAGCACAACATAACGTGAGGTGCTGGATCACTCATCCCAAGGTTGAGGGTTCAAGCACCGCTATCACCGGGTTGCCACTGCAGTGTCCCCCCAGTGCCCCTAACTGGGTTATCAAAGGCCGGCCATGTCTCTCACTGTCTATGGTGTGAGGTTCATGTAAAAGAACCATTGCTGACTTTCAACAAGAGGAGCTGTATAGCTGTCAGCATGTTTCTGCCCCGTGATGGCCTGGCGAGCCGTTCAGGGTGTATTCTGCCCTCGCTAAGAGTCGGCTGAGATGGGCACCAGCCTCCCCGCAACCATAATTAGGATTAAGTGGTTTAGAAAATGAGTGAATGAATGAATGACAAAATCCAGTACTGATGGCTTTGGATCTTGAGAGATTCCAATGTACAGTTGAGAGCAAAAGTTTGTGGCCCTCACAAGGACATGATGAATCCCACAAAACATTTCATGCATGTACAATCCTACAGATAATCATCATTATTTTCCACACCACCACCACCACCACCACCACCACCATCATCATCATCATCATCATCATCATTACATAAACAAAAACTCAAATTTTATTAGAAATACTAAAATAATCAAAAATAATTATCTGTCCATCCGCCCTCCCCCTGCCCAATCTATCTATCTATCTATCTATCTATCTATCTATCTATCTATCTATCTATCTATCTATCTCTGGTACTGTGTGAGTAATTGTCTTTATTAGAAATGCCAGTTTTCAATAAGCTAGCGGACTTACTTGGCTCTGATGAGCTGGTACTAGCAAGAACGTTGTCATGGTTACAGTGTGTGTTGGTCAGAAATGCACACCTGCTCATGTGGCTTAAATGTTCTTTATTACACAACTCTCCTCTGATTTCCTTTATACACCCCCCTACACTCTCTCTCTCTCTCTCTCTCTCTCTCTCTCTCTCTCTCTCTCACACACACACACACACACACACACACACACACACGCGTGCTGTAAAGTGAATTGTGAGTCAGGAAGTTATACTGTGTGTGTGTGTGTGTGTGTGTGTGTGTGTGTGTGTGTGTGTGTGTGTGTGTGCGTGTGTGTGTGTTTAGAGCCATTTAGAGTGAGGCCTCCGCTGAAGGGCTGAATGTTGGTTTAGAGTAGCCTGGACATGGACACACACACACACACACACACACACACACACACACACACACACACACACACACACACACACACACACACACACACACACACTCACAGCCTTCCCTAGCCTGTGTGTTTACTTAACCAGGACATTCTGTTTCTCCATGATGATGCCTCTGCCATTGTAGGCTCTGATTCAGTGTGTAGTTGAACCTGAACTGTGTTGATAACAGATGGAAAGACTGTAATAAATATTTTTATGTACAGTGTGTTGTTAATGTTAAAATTAATAATGATGCTTGTGCACTACTGCATGTGTTACAGTGCGGATCAGGCACTCGATCGTTTCGCTATGAGAAAGTTCTACGATGATAAAGTCGCCGCTCTGATGACGCCGTCACAAAAAAGGTAAAGTGATTGAATGTATGAAAAAATAGGGAAAAAAAATCATTCATTCATTCTCTAGGCAGTCTGTTGTGTTTTTCCACCCGAGCCAAGCGGTTCATCAGGCCGGTGCTTATCCCCGGTTTCTGTAGCGTGAAGCGACCAGGAGTTCAACTCCTCGTGGATGGGACGCCAGTCCAAGGCAGGTTACCTTCCCAGTATATTTTTACTGGTACCCATTTATACTGCTGGGTGAACACAGGCACACTTTTGGTTGAGACCTTGCCCAGGGGTCTTAGCACAGTGAGGGTCTCAGTGGGATTTGAACTCACAACCTCCTGATCATGACCGCAGCAGCCTAACCACTACACCACCGGCCCCACTTTTTTCTTCTTTTCCTTTCAGCTGTTCCCTTCGGGGGTCGCCACAGCAAATCATCCGCCTCCATCTCACCTTGTCCTCTGCATCTTCTTCTCTTACTCCAACGACCTTCATGTCCTCCTTCACCACATCCATAAATCTCTTCTTTGGTTTTCCTCTAGGCCTTCTGCCTGGTAGTTTTAACCTCGGCATCCTACTGCCAATATACTCACTATCCCTCCTCTGCAGTACTTAACCCTAATTACGGTGGCGGGAACACTGGTGCCCATCTCAGCCAACTCTCAGCGAAGGTGGTGTAAAAAAATGGAAATCAGCCAGAGAAAGAACTACGAAGCCCAGTGCAACTCTAAAAGGGATGCCCCCACCCCCATGCTTCAGTGAGATTAGTTGTGCTTGCAGCGTGTGGGAAGGTTCGAGGGGGTGAATACTTACACGAGCACTGCAGGGCCAGTGTGTTTTAGCTGAATTTTTTAAATGTATATATAATTAATGATAGTTCACTGTTTAAGTAGTTTATAAAGTATAAGCCTTCAGTGTAGATGAATATATTCAGGTAGTATACAGAAGCATATTTCTGAAAAAAAAAGTTGTTATTGTGCTCTCAATTCTTGCAGCTTTGACTTTTTCTGCATAAATTCTACATTGTCTTGGACTTCATTTTTTTCAATTTTAAAAACTTTTTGAAAACATTTTTTCATTCATTCATTTTCTTAACTGGCGCCCATCTCAGACGACTCTGGGCGAGGGCAGAGTAACCCTGGGCAGCTTGCCATCGCATCACCATAACTGTGACATAAATATCAGAATTCCAAGAAATAAAGGACCTGTGAGAAATAATGCCAAAATGATTCAGAAAACTGGGAAATAAAATCTGGGATAAATAGAGATGGAATTCCCCCCCAGTGCACCAACTGGGTTATCAAAGACCGGCCATGTCTCTCACTGTCTGTGTTGGGAGGTTCATGTGAAAGAATCATTGCTGACTTTAGACAAGAGGAGCTGGATAGCTGTCAGCTTGTTCCTGCCCTGTGATGGCCTGGCGAGCCGTCCAGGGTGTACTCTGCCCTCGCCCTGAGTTGCTGGGATGGGCACCAGCTTCCCCGCAACCCTAATTAGGATTAAACAATTACAGAAAATGAAAGTCAGAAATGCAAGAAAAAGTCGGAATTCTAGAAATTTCAAGAGGAAATCACAATGCGGACGAATAAATCTGCAATGCCAAAAATAAATAAATGAATAAATAAATGAATAAAAATTAGAATTCTTTATGGAAAAACTTGGGATTGTGAGCCATAATGTAACAAGTCAGAAAACCTTTCTTTAAATTTCCCCAGAAACAATCGTTCACGGCTGTGTTTTGTACCGTGTATCATACCGAACAGAAATAGTGTGTGTGTGTGTGTGTGTGTGTGTGTGTGTGTGTGTGTGTGTGTTATTTTTTATATAAATATTAAAAGCCCTGAAACCTAAACCGGGATGCAGTGCTGACTCATGATCTATAAAGAAATAATACAGGACGCTTTTGATTAGCGCGTCTTTGTCATCACGCCGACTCTACAAACTCATTCCGTTACAGAGACTCATTCATTCATTCCCACAAACTTCTCTGATTTACAGCACAATGACACACCTGGATCAAAGCAAACGACCAAACAATATCCAGCAGCACAGGCCAGACTGGGCGTTGAACCACCCGGGGCTTTCGTCTTCATGTTTTGTGTCGGACTCGGTTTAAAGTTACGATTGCTGATACGATACAGTGCATGAATCACTGACGTTATACCGTGACGTAGGTACACAATACGACATTTTCAAAAGTAAAGCTTCAAAATTGAAGCCGTTAAAAAGTGTAAAGGTACGTCCTCGTCCTCTGTTCACTTCCAGGATGAAATAATCACTTAAAAAGTTAAAATTGTAAAACATCATCAAAAATGTAAGTAATGAAATTCCACTTCAAAATAAAAGTTTCTCCTGTAAGTTTACATTTTATATTCTGTTAATGTTCTTGGGGTGGAACGGTGGTGTAGTGGTTGGCGCATCCACCTCACGGCAAGAAGGTTCTGGGTTTGATTCCCAGCTCAGGCGTTTCCTTGTGGAGTTTGCATGTTCTCGTCATGCTTGCGTGGGTTTCCTCCGGGTTCTCAAGTTTCCTCCCACAATCCAAAAACATTCACAGTAGATGAATTGGCTGTTCCAGCTCACCCCGAGGTGTGAGTGTGAACAGTTGTGTGAGTGTTGGCTCTGCAATGGCCTGGTGAACTGTCCAGGGTTCACCCCTGAGTTGGCTGAGATGGGTTCCAGCCGCCCTGTGACCCTAATTAAAATCAAGTGGTTCAGAAAATGAATGATGGTTTTATGTTTGATTTATAGTTTCAAGAAGAATAAATCTTCAAACTGTAACTTTCCAGAACTTAGAATTTAAAGCTCAAAACAACAACAAAAACAACAGCAGCAAACAAACAAACAAAAAACCCAAATGCAAATCAAGTTAAAGTTCATAACTGATTTTTTTTTCTAAATTAGAAATTTTTCATAATTGTTCAATTACAACTTGATTAAATTTTGCATGACTTTACTGCGGGAGAAAATCCCACTGACCTCATGAGGTTTTCTACCGTTACAGACAAACATGGCCTCTGACGCATCAAAATATTCAACAAATTTTTTTTGTTGTTGTTCTAACAGAATTCCCTTGAATTATATTACTATTAAAATACATTAAAAAATTAGTTTCCACATTGCTATAATTATTGAATAATGTCATCACCCCCCACCCACCCCGTGTTAAGTACTGTATATTCTCCTAACATTTGCACATGCTCTGTATATTACGCTAACATATTAAACTTTTCTGTTTCTGTTTCTTCTTGTTTATTATTTTATTGTCATTTGCTTCATCTTTTTCCAATTATGGGCATTTTCTGTTTGAAATTTGCTTCTCATCTTTAAACTCTGCTGTGGATCACCGCCATCATTATTCTAAGCACCCATACCAGCATTACCCCCCCCCCCCCCAACATTACAAACAAGCCCTAGGGTTTAGGAAAAAAAGGAGGGAGCTCATGAGGTGAAATCGGGTTGATCTGATATCCTGTTATGAATCCTGCAGGGTTTTCTCATTGTACTCGCACCACCGTAATAAAGACACGCTACACTAGACATGTAACAAAATACAGTGATGTCAACCTTACAAAATAAGCTCTGTTCATATAAAAAGCGTAATATACTGTAGAGCCCTCTCTGAGCACAAGATATATGCAGGACAAAAATTTTGAATGTTTCTGAAAAAAATTACAGATAGTATAAGTAGAACGTTGTAGTAAAGTTGGATTAGAATTTCATCGAAGTTGGTTTCGACTTTAAAGTAAACCAGTTGACTTCCTCTTCCACCAGAGCTCAACAAGTTGAAACACTTACCAGAGCAAAGTGGAATTTTCAATTCTCGCAAAAAATAAAATAAAATTACATACTGCACATGCTCCACGTGACTCCGCCCACCCACCTGTGGTGCGACCGTCTTTCATATATGGTAAAGAAAAGTACTGCCCCCTTTGATATTTCTTCATAAGGAAACTTTTGTTTATTGAATTAAAACTACTGTTGGCAGCAGGCAGTGGTGGCCTGGTGGTAAAAGGTGTTGGATCAATGATCCTAAGGTTAGGGGTTCAAGCCCCACTCTCAACAGGTTGTCACTGCTGTCCCCCCAGTGCACTAACTGGGTTATCAAAGGCCGGCCATGTCTGTCACCGTCTATGGTGAGAGGTTCATGTAAAAGAACCATTGCTGACTTTCGACAAGAGGAGCTGCAAAGCTGTCAGCGTATTCCTGGTGAGTTGTTCAGGGTGTACTCTGCCCTTGCCTGGAGTCAGCTGGGATAGGTGCCAGCCTAATTAGGAATATGCGGTTATAGAAAATGAATAAATGAATGAACTATTGTTGGTGAGAAGCTGTTATAGGGTACTCGAGTCATATTCAAATGCTGGCATTTTGTTTTCGTTCTATTTATGACTTTAATTGGGCAGTGGTGGCCTGGGGGTAAGGTGCTGGATCACTAATCCCAAGGTTTGGGGGTTGTCACTGTTGTCCCCACAGTGAAGCCTTATCAAAGGCTAGCCGTCTCTCACTGTCCTTGGTTCAAACTGATGATCTGGGTGATTTTGGGCGTGACATGACGGTGACAGGGAAGCTGGTTTCAGAGAGGTTCATGTAAAAGAACCATTACTGACTTGAATGAGTTGGCTGAGGTGGGCACCAGCCTTCCAATGACCCTAATTAGGATTAAGTGGTTCAGAAAATGAATGAGTGGAATTTCTTGACTGCCTTGAAATTCTGTTCTGATGTTGGGACTTATGTTCTTACACTTATATATCTTTCTCTCTAGATATGTTTGGATCCTGAACAGTCTACTCAGTGGTTCCATGAAGATGAACACGTCACCTCTCTTCCTGCACTGTATAATCCTACACGGAATTCCCAACTTCAACAACTCTGGGGGTTTGTATTAATAACGCCATTTGGAATTAATTCCCGACGTTAACTCTGAGCCTTAGAACCGAAGTTTTGCTCAGCGTTCACGGGAAAGAAAAGGTTCTCAGTTCTAAAAATGGTTCCACTTGAGGACCATGTGCACTGTATGTGTCTCCAGATGGTACCAGTCAATAGTGAAGGAGTAACTAAGTTGCCTCAGACTCTGTTCTGCTGCAAGTTTTGATTCTTTGCCATTTTATTCCCATTCCGTTTTTCCCCTGCTTCCAACATTATATTTACTTTTGTACATTTTTTTATTCTAAAATCGGCAGCATGGTGGCGTAGTGCTGAGCACGTCTGCCTGATAGCAAGAAAGTTCTGGGTTCAATTCCCAGCTTGGGCGTTTCTGTGTGGAGTTTGCATGTTCTCTTTGTGTTTGCGTGGATTTCCTTCTGGTTCTACAGTTTCCTCCCACGGACCTGTGAGTCCAGAGTCGGCTGAGATGGGCGCCAGCCTCAGCATGATCCGAATTAGGACTCAGCGGTCTAGAAAATGACTGAGTGTATCAGTGAATGTTTACCAATTTGCAGACCGTGATGCCTATGGCCTGTCAATCAAAATGACATCACAGGTCACATGACTACACCGGAAAAGCCTTAGTAACTACTGAAAGGTTACACCAGAGGTCAGTGAGTGAGTATTTATCCAGTGAAATTTCTCTGCCCTGGAGATATTGAAAAACATCCAGGCGTTTGGTGTTGAACACCCCAAAACTCACAGCTTTACCGCTAACACTGGAGACTCCTTCCATATGTGCTCATTAAAAAACTTCTAGCACGTTAATCAACATGTCTAAAGCATTTAAATTACATACTGTTGTTTGTTTACCATTCGTCTTTCACACCTCATGCACATTACCTGTTACCCTGGAAACGATAACGAACAAAGTCAGAGCACCTGTTATAGCAAACAACCAATCAGAATCGAGAGAGTAGCTAGAGCCAGGCTTTGCTCTTTAACACTTGTGTACATACTCCAGTGTGTGTCGAGGATAGAAGATGATGATCTTTTTCAAGAGTGCTTCTGTTCCAACTAATAACACACCTGGAGCAGGTGACGCCAGCACACCAGATCTTTAGATCACGTTTCTCGGGCGTGTTACGTGCTCTCGGTGCTCGCTGAGTCTGTTTACAGACTGGCAATGGAAACTCTTATTCAAAAGACTGTGTCATGTACACACAATCAGACAGGCGAATATTTCTCTCTCTCACTCTCTCTCTCTGTCTCTGTCTATCTCTCACTCTTTCTCTCTCTCTCTCTCTCTCTCTCTCTCTCTCTCTGTCTCTGTCTGTCTCTATCTCTCACGCTTTCTCTCTCTCTCGCTCTCTGTCTCTGTCTCTGTCTTTCTCTCAATCTCTCGCTCTCTCTCTGTCTCTGTTTGTCTCTCTCTCACTCTTTGTCTCTCTCTCTCTCTCTCTCTCTCTCTCTGTCTCTCTCTCTCTCACTATTTCTCTCACTCTCACTCTTATTATCTCTCTCACTCTTTCTCTCTCTCTCACACTTTCTCTGTCTCTCTCTCACTCTTTCCCTCTCTCTCTCTGTCTCTGTCTGTCTCTATCTCTCACTCTTTCTCTCTCTCTCTCTCTCTCTCTCTCTCACTCTCTGTCTCTGTCTTTCTCGCACTCTCTCACTTTATCTCTGTCTCTCTCTCCCTCTCTATATCTCTCTCTCTGTCTCTCTGTCTCTTTCTCTCTCTCTCTCTCGCTCTCTGTCTCTGTCTTTCTCGCACTCTCTCACTTTATCTCTGTCTCTCTCTCCCTCTCTATATCTCTCTCTCTGTCTCTCTGTCTCTTTCTCTCTCTCTCTCTCCCTCTGTATATATCTCTCTCTGTCACTTTCTCTCTCTCACTCTCTCTCTCTCTGTGTCTCTCTCTCTCTCTCTCTCTCTCTCTCTCTTTCTGTGTCGCTCTCTCTCACTTTCTCTCTCTCTCTCTCTCTCTCTCTCTCTCTCACACACACACACAGACACACACACACACACACACACACACACACACACACACACACACACACACACACACACAAATGCACATTATCTCTTTCTTCATCAGCAATTTCAATCAAAATCCAGAATTCCACTCGTGAGTAACACAATCCTGCGCACTCCAGGTCGTCTCACAGCTGACTGAGGCACGTGGGATCAAGCTGTGTTGCATCAGGAGACGCCACAACAAGTATAGAACACGCTCTGAACGGCAACAGCACTGAGTACAATGCGTCTAGTAGTTATTAGCATTTATTGAAAGAGGACCATATAGTCTTGTTGGCGTTAAAGGGTTAATCGGGACGTAACGATATATTTAATCTCATCCTGTAGAGAATAATTAAATGAAGCCGTAGTCTGCACTGTAGACGTATATATTAGTGAAATAATGTTGTGATTCTCTTGATGTTTTGCAGTGTGCCGTCCATTCATAAAGGTGTATCAGGGAATGCAGGCCGTCTACGCCTCCGGAGTTTAGTGAGTTTTTTCTGTGTTCTCCTTTTTCTGCTTTTGTTTGTTATTTGTGCTCTTTACCTCTGCCAGGGATCATGAACATCTGGATCAAATTTTGTATCAAGGAATTCTTTAAACATTTTCTACCATTGTGAGATTTATTTATTCATTCATTTACTGAAATGCTTAATCCTTTTTTGAGAGATCATTAGAAACAATCAGTTAGCCCAATGTGCATATCCCGCCGTCTGTGGCAGGGAGTTTATGAGAGCTAATTGGCTGAGCTCTCACAGGAGGGAAGGACGGTATACGCTCACTACCCCGTCACAGATATAGATCTTTCACTATAGAAGTTGTTCTGTATATTATTACTATTGTGCTTGGACCTCGAGTCAAACTTACAGAGTGTACCAAAGCACTGACACTCGAGATTTATCCCATAAATACGAAATAAACTCCTCATTCTGAAAATCCTCACCACGTTAATGATTATACATGTACACTGGGTCAGGGGGTTACTAAGCAAGCTGTTACTATGGAAACGATAATGTAAAACCTATTAGTGTGCGTTCGTTTATTTTCTGTAACAGCTCATTCCTAATTTGGGTCGTGGGGAGGCTGGTGCCCATCCTAACCGACTCCAGGCAAGAGCAGAGTACATCCTGGAAAGCTCGCCAGGCCATCGCAGGGCGGAAACACGCTGACGTTTATGCAGCTACTCTTGTCAAAACTCAGCAATAGTTCTTTTACATGACCCTCACACCATAGACAGTGAGAGACACGGCCGGCTTTTGATAACCCAGTTAGTGCACTGGGGGGACAGTGAAAACCCATTGAGGGTGGGGCTTGAACTCTAACCTTGGGATCAGTGATCTGGCACCTTTACCACCAGGCCAACACTGCCAATGATGAGTGTATTTATATTATTTTAAAACTGTGCTGCTAGTTTTGCTAAAAATTCTGTTATAAAAAGTTAATGAAGATCTAACCAATCAGAATGAAGAACTCAGCCGTGTTGTGGTGTAACTGTTATAATAAAAAATGATTATATGAGAAGGAAGTAGGAAGTAAAGCTTGCATTGATGTCACCATGGGTTTTTTGTACATCTGAATAGTTTTGCTCTCTGTGTGCGTCTAAGTCATTTACATTACAGGTGTGTGTGTGTGTGTGTGTGTGTGTGTGTGTGTGTGTGTGTGTGTGTGTGTGTGTGTGTGTGTGTGTGTGTGTCTTGCGTGTGGTGTGTGTGCGTGTGTGTGTGTGTCTGTGTCTGTGTGCGTTTGTTTCCAGTCACATTGGACCAGGCCACAGACATAAGGTGTGCGTAGCCCTGGAGCCGGCGCAGCTACTGAAAGGAGATATAATGGTATAACGATTAACCGAGTTGAGTAAAGATTAACAGGAGTTTATAACCCACAGTGTGATTGAGTACTGAGGTCATTTCTGTAGTGGTGTGTGTGTGTGTGTAGGGGGGTGATGCTGTATAGTTGTTTCAGTATGATGGATTAACACCAACATGTACAGGAAGTAAACCCAATGTAGACTTGTGGGGTGTGTGTGTGTGTGTGTGGGGGGGGTCTCTCCCCCTTACGCCGGTCCCAAGCCCGGAAAAATGCAGAGGGTTATCTCAGGAAGGGCATCCGACGTAAAACCAATGCCAAACTTTATCATGCAAATCACAAATATCACCTCCATACCGGATCGGTCGAGGCCCGGGTTAACAACGACTGCCATCGGTGCTGTTAACCAACAGAGTGCTGATAGAGATTGGACTACTATCGGTCGAAGAAGGAGAGGCGGGTGGCGTGACCGTAGGCAGAGAGAGAAGAGGAAAGGCACGGGTCTAGGACTGAGAGTAGGGACTTTGAATGTTGGAACTATGACAGGAAAAGATAGAGAGCTGGCTGACATGATGCAGAGGAGGAAAGTGGACATACTGTATGTTCAGGAGACCAGGTGGAAAGGTAGCGAGGCTAGAAGCTTAGGAGCAAGTTTAAACTGTTTTATCATGGTGTGAATGAGAAGACAAATGGAGTAGGAGTCATCTTGAAGGAAAGGTTGGGCAGGAATGTTCTAGAAGTGAAAAGAGTGTCAGACAGAGTGATGAGTCTCAAGTTAGAAATTGAAGGCGTGATGTTCAGTGTTGTTAGTGCTTATGCCCCACAGGCAGGATGTGAGCTAGAAGAGAAGGAGAGATTCTGGAGTGAGTTAGATGAAGTGATGCAGAGTACCTCCAGAGGTGAAAGAGTGGTCATTGCTGCAGACTTCAATGGATATGTTGGTGCAGGAAACAGATGGGACGAGGAAGTGATGGGCAGGTTTGGTATCCAGGGCAGGAACGCAGAAGGACAGATGTTGATCGATTTTGCAAAAAAGATGGAAATGGCTGTGGTGAATACTTTCTTCCAGAAGAGACAAGAGCATAGGGTGACTAATAAAAGCAGAGGTAGGAGCACACAGGTAGACTACATCTTGTGTAGGCGATGTAATTTGAAGGAAGTCAGTGACTGCAAAGTAGTAGTGGGTGAGAGCGTTGCTAAACAGCATAGGATGGTGGTGTGCAGGATGATGGTGATGAAGGCAAGGGCAGAGCAGAAAACAAAGTAGTGGAAGCTGAAAAAGGAAGAGGGTCATGTTGTCTTCAAGGAGGAGTTGAAACAGGCTTTGGGTGGTCAGGAAGTGCTTCCAGATGACTGGACAACCACAGCAAATGTGATCAGAGACACTTGGTGTGTCCTCTGGAAGGAAAGTAGATAAGGAGACTTGGTGGTGGAATGAGGAAGTGCAGGAGTGTGTACAAAAGAAGAGGTTAGCTAAGAAGAAGTAGGACATTGAGAGGACTGAAGAGAGTAAACAGGAGTACAGGGAGACACAGCGTAAGGTGAAAGTAGTGGTGGAAAAGGCCAAACAGAAGGCGTATGATGACTTGTATGCTAGGTTGGACAGTAAGAAGGGAGAAAATTATCTATACAGGTTGGCACAGCAGAGAGATAGAGACGGGAAGGACTTACAACAAGTTAGATTGATAAAGGACAGAGAGGGAAATGTATTGACTGATGACAGACATGTGCTGGGAAGATGGAAAGAGTACTTTGAAGAGCTGATGAATGAGGAAAATGAGAGAAAAAAGAGTAGAAGAGGTGACCGTTGAGGAGCAGGAAGTAGCAAAGATTAGTAAGGGTGAAGTGAGGAGGGCACTGAAGAGGATGAAGAATGGAAAGGCAGTTGGTCCTGATGATATACCTGTGGAGGTATGGAGGTGTCTAGGAGAGGTAGCAGTAGATTTTCTGACAAGAACATTCAACAAGGTCCTAGAGAGTGAGCAGATGCCGGAGGAATGGAGGAGAAGTGTGCAGGTGCCCATTTTTAAGAACAAGGGAGACATGCAGAGTTGTGGCAACTACAGAGGGATAAAGTTGATGAGCCATACGATGAAGTTATGGGAAAGAATAGTGGAAGCTAGACTAAGGGCATAGGTCAGCATTTGTGAACAACAGTTTGGTTTCATGCCAAGAAAGAGCACCACAGATGCAGTGTTCGCTTTGAGGATGTTAATAGAGAAGTACAGGGAAGGTCAGAGGGAGCTGCATTGTACCTTTGTGGATCTGGAGAAAGAATATGACAGGGTGCCAAGAGAGGAACTGTGGTATTGCATGAGGAAGTCTGGAGTGGCAGAGAAGTATGTTAGAGTGATGCAGGACATGTATGAGAGATATAAGAAAGTGGTGAGGTGTACTGTCGGGGTGACCAACGGATTCAAGGTGGAGGTGGGACTGCATCAAGGATCAGCTCTGAGCCTCTTCTTGTTTGATATGGTGATGGACAGGCTGACAGACAAGGTTAGACAAGAATCTCCATGGACTATGATGCTTGCAGATGACATTGTGATCTGTAGTGAGAGCAGAGAACAAGTGCAGGAAAATCTCGAGAGGTGGAGGTATGCCCTGGAAAGGAGAGGAATGAAGGTTAGCCTCAGTAAATCAGAATACATGTGTGTGAATGAGAAGGATCCAGGAGGAAGGGGAATGGTACAGGGAGCAGAGATAACGAAGGTGGAGGATTTTAAGTACTGAGGCTCAACAATCCAGAGCAATGGAGAGTGTGGAAAAGAGGTGAAGAAGCGTGTGCAGGCAGGTTGGAATGGTTGGAGAAAAGTGTCCAGTGTGATGTGCGATAGGAGAGTATCAGAAGAATGAAAGGAAAAGTGTACAAGACGGTGTTGAGGCCAGCGATGTTGTATGGTTTAGAGACAGTGGCCCTGGGGAAAAGACTGGAGGCAGAGCTGGAGGTAGCAGAGATGAAAATGTTGAGGTTCTCTTTGGGAGTAACGAGGATGGATAGAATCAGAAATGAGTACATCAGAGGGACAGCCCATGTAACATGTTTTGGAGACAAAGTCAGAGAGGCTAGATTGAGATGGTTTGGACATGTACAGAGTAGGGATAGTGAGTATATTGGTAGTAGGATGCTGAGGTTGGAACTACCAGGCAGAAGGCCTAGAGGAAGACCAAAGAAGAGATTTATGGATGTGGTGAAGGAAGACATGAAGATCGTTGGAGTAAGAGAAGAAGATGCAGAGGACAGAGTGAGATAGAGGCGGATGGTTTGCTGTGGTGACCCCTGAAGGGAACAGCCGAAAGGAAAAGAAGAAGATGTACAGGAAGTTCACCAAACCAAGTTCCAAGCTCAAGAGTAAAATCCGGAAGATGAACAACAGGCATCCAGCACATCCTAGCTTCTCCATGACAATATGTGGGGATTAAGGGAATGTTAAGGTTGAGGGAATATGTGGGGATTAAGGGAATGTTAAGGTTGAGGGAATGTGTGGGGATTGAGGGAATGTGTGGATCAGATGAATAAGCGAGAAGATGGATGAGTGAGACTGAATGAGGTTTTTTAAGATAGATTGATGGGTATGTGGATAATGCAATAAATGTGTAAAATCAAATCTGTGTGTGTGTGTGTGTGTGTGTGTGTGTGTGTGTGTGTGTGTGTGTGTGTGTGTGTGTGTGTGTGTGTGTTTTTGTGTGTGTTTGTATATATCTGTGTGTGTGTGTGTGTGTTTGTTTATTTGTGTGTGTATGTGTGTGTGTGTGTGTGTGTGTGTGTGTGTGTGTGTGTGTGTGTGTGTTTGTTTATTTGTGTGTGTATGTGTGTGTTTGTTTATTTGTGTGT
>CM045745.1:33240281-33245281 GCA_024760905.1 Plotosus lineatus | reverse complement strand
CTGCCTCTCATCACCCAGCACAGGTCCATATAAATGGCAACTCTCGGCCAAAAGAGCGAGAAACAGACATCTTGGATGACGAGGTCCTGATGTCAGGTCACGACCTTCGCAGTGTAGACAGTCTGGGGACTCTGTCATCTTCATACCATAAGAGTAGCCAAAACTCTTTGCTCTCCGATGGCTTCTGCAGCCCTGGTGTGATTGAGGATGTCCCACATCACAGCCCAGCAACCATGGAAGAATATGAGCGTGCGTATGCTGAGACGAGGAGGAACTGTCTTGCCAAGAGAACTGCCTCTGTTCCCGCCACCACCACTTCCAACACAGCTTCCAGGGGTCAGCAGCAATCACGGCAGGGAAGCTACTCCACCCAGACTTGGGTCCGCCAACAGCAAATGGTTTCAGCCCCACACTACTCGTACCTTCCTGAGGAAAGTGGAGTGGAGGAGAACTTTCATGGGGATAAGCAAGATATTTCACCTAAAGTGAGCATTAGTGATCAAAACCATGCGGTTCTCAACCAAAAGACATCTCCAAGCCAGGAGAGAGAAAAAAATCATGATGAGGAGTTTAACTCCCTCACAGTGGACATTGACAACTCCATTGACCAGCTTAACCGGTTGATCCTGGACTTGGACCCTACATTTGTCCCCATCCCAACACGGACCAATTCAGTTCAAAAAAACGGAGTGCCTACGCCAATGACTCCTCTGTGTAACAACAAGGGTTTGACGCTCAGACTCAATGAGAACAACAGGACTCAGCAGATAGGTAAGTCAGAGAAAAGATTTTAAAGCTGTACTATCTGATTTTTGCTTCTGGGTTGGATTCAGTCTCTGAAATGGGAGGTTGAATAGTCCCCAAATTTTAATCCAGCCAAAGAGTAAATCTAGTCTGACAAATCCTTGTATTCTTCCTGGTGGTGGGTTTGATGGTGGTGCATCAACCTTTGAATCAAATTCCAATGCAACCTCACACAGTAGGGGCAGTGGTGGCCTGGTGGTACGGTGCTGGATCAGTGATCCCAAGGTTGGGAATTCAAGCCCAACCATCAACAGGTTGCCACTGCTGTCCCCCCCAGTGCAGCTGACTGGGTATCAAAGACTGGTCATGTCTCACACGGTCTGTGGTGGCGGTTCATGTAAAAGAACCATCACTGACTTTTGTCAAGAGAAGCGACATAGACGTCGGCATATTTCTGTCCTGTGATGGCCCGATGAGCTGTCCAGTGTATACTCTGCCCTCACCCAGAGTCGGCTGAGATGGGCGCCAGCCTAAACGTGACCCTAATTAGTATTAAGCAGCTCAGAAAATGAATAAATGAACCTCAGACAGTAAACATTTCTACACTGTTTCCGGTGGTGGGGTTGATGGTTATGCACCAGCCAACAAATCAAAATCAAATGTAAACCCAGACAGTAAACATTTCTGTACTCTTTTTGGTGGTGGGGATTGATGGTGGTGCTACAGCCTGTGAATCAACAGCAACTTGAAAACATCTGAGGTGGATAATAGTTCAAACACCTGGGTTTTGCTGGTGATTATTTTTGAAATAAATTAAAATGAAAATAAAAATAAAACAAAATAAAATAATTTAAAAGTAGTACCGGATCCAACAAGTCTCGACAGTAATCGATGGCTAAGTGATGACTCCACCTAATAACTGAATGAGAATGATAACAAAAATAATACTAGTCTTTGTCCCAAGCTTGCATTCACAATGAAGCTTTTTCCAGTGAATTTCCATGAAGGTTCTTAAATAAGATTTATAGGAACATAACTAAAAAGTAAAATGGAAATGAATGAACTTTGATTTATTCCCCAATGAGTTCACTCCATTGTGCACATTGCAAAAGTCAACACTGTTACATTTTACTGGATTTGACACCAACAGTAAAAGATTTCTGCTATTATTATGTCATCTACTTATTGTAAATCCTAAAGTGTGATGTCTTTCCAAAAAGCAAGACAGGACATGGGCTGAAGGTCTCTTTTTATGTGTGTAGGGCCCGTGTTGGCACTTTTCATACTTAACACCATTGTGCTACGCCCGACAAACAACATGGTTAAAGGAATTCCACGCGGTTTTCACACAAATGAGAAATCAGAGCTCCTGGCAGAATCTTAGCTATGTGACGAGGTTTAGCTGTTCGGACTTGCCTTTACTCAGGTATCTGCTTCCTGGAGATCTCGAGCACATTCAGTCTGATCAGGCCCTGTTGATGGCAATCATAAAGCGCTCGTGAGCTGCAGATTGAATGTAATCCTTGTGGGTTTTTGTGTTAAGTGTTTTGATGACAGATGTAAAAACATATTGCAGAGATTTGGCTCTGGTAGTGACGGAGATCTGGTTATTCACATTGAACTGCAAGGCACCAAAACATTAGAAACATAATCCAGAAACTCTGTAGCTCGGATCGAGTTCAGCGTGACGGGTCGGATTTGTTCCCTTCAGGGTGTAAAGGAGAGATTTGACGAAAGGGCTGACAGGACGTTCGAGGAATTCTTTTGAAGTGAAAAGTCACTTCTACTGTATAAACGAGACACCAAGGCAGAAAAAAAGAGAAGACAAAAAGAAAAAAAAAAAGATGAATAGGATGAGAAAAAATGGCGGCAGCTTAAAGATGGGGTTGTGTGATACTGATCAAAGGCAAGCCATGCGTTTTGTATTAGCACACTTTGCTAGTTGATTGATTATCAGCTCACATTTTGCTGGCATGTTTACAAAATGCTGGCCATGAATGCTGCCTGTTTATCCAGCTGCTCAGGTGCAGAGGCATCGTGGGTACTCGGTTTCTGTGGACTTGGACATACACCAAGAGCACCACTGTGAGAAAAGTTCACGGACAATTAGAGATAAAGATTTAATCGGCTCGTTCGTTACTAGCCAGCAGAAATAGTTACATGGTTTGGACTGGTGGGATGTCAAAGGTCATGATGAAAAATCCATAGCCGAGTGTAGCCAATTTCATAAAAAAACATTTGAGCTGAATGTTTGAGTTTCTTCAAAGACTTGGGCTTTCGGTTCCACATCAAAAAAAATATTGTCATTTTAGATCTCTGTGAACACAATGAAACTTTTCATTCATTTTCTGTAACCGATTAATCCTAATTAGGGTCGCGGGCAGGCTGGTGGCTATCTCAGTTGATTATGGCAGAGTACACCCTGGACAGCTCGGCAGGCCATTGCAGGGCAGAAACACGCTGAGGGTTATGCAGCTCCTCTTATTGAAAGTCAGCAATGGTTCTTTTAGACGAGCCTCTAGGAAAGACAGTAAGAGACATGGCCGGCCTTTGATAACCCAGTTAGCGGCATTGGGGAAGTGGGGTGGGGTGGGGGCAGTGACGACCCAGTGATAGTGGGGCTTGAACCTCCGACCTTACGGTCAGTGATCCAGCACCTTTACCATCAGGCCACCACTGCCCTCCATCTGTTTATTATATACATTGCAGACAAAAGAAAAAAATTGACAACCTCATGTTTTTTTTCAGTTTTTAGTTTGGCTGTAACTTAAAAAAATATATAAATAAAATAAATAAATAAAAATAAGAATTTTAAAACCCATTTTCAGGACTCCATCTATTTCTTTTGCAGTAAAATGAAATAAAAACAAAAGCCAAGCTTGAAGTTAAAAAGTGTAAAACATTCCCTTTTCCGTACTTGTTAGTTTGTGATGGAATTTAAAGAGAAACATTACAAACTTCAAACAAAACAAAAATTAAACTGAATGTTTTTGTTTGTATTATTTTCTGGTTATGAAGCAACGTAAAGATAAAAAAAAAAAAAAAAAACGACTCATTCGTTCACTAAAACTCTTAATCCTTCTTCTTCTTTTCCTTTCGGCTTTTCCCTTCAGGGGTCGCCACAGCGAATCATCTGCCTCCATCTCACCCTATCCTTTGCATCTTCTTCTCTTACACCAACGACCTTCATGTCCTCCTTCACCACATCCATGAATCGTCTCTTTGGTCTTCCTCTAGGCCTTCTGCCTGGTAGTTCCAACCTCAGCATCCTACTACCAATATATTCATTATCCCTCCTCTGTACATGTCCAAACCATCTCAATCTAGCCTCTCTGACTTTGTCTCCAAAACGTCTTACACGTGTTGTCCCTCTGATGTGCTCATTCCTGATCCTATCCATCCTCGTTACTCCCAAAGAGAACCTCAACATTTTCATCTCTGCTACCTCCAACTCTGCCTCCTGTCTTTTCCGCAGGGCCACTGTTTCTAAACCATACAACATCACTGGCCTCAACACCGTCTTGTACACTTTTCCTTTCATTCTTGCCAATACCTTCCTATCACACATCACACCGGACACTTTTCTCCAACCATTCTAACCTGCCTGCACACGCTTCTTCACCTCTTTTCCACACTCTCCATTGCTCTGGATTGTTGAGCCCAAGTACTTAAAATCCTCCACCTTCTTTATCTCTGCTCCCTGTAACCTCATCGTTCCTCTTTGGTCCTTCTCATTCACACACATGTATTCTGTCTTACAATCACTACATCACTGTCCCATCAATCATCATCATCGTCATCATCATCATCATCATCATCATCATCATCATCATCATCATCATCATCATCATCATTATTGATTGATTCATTCATTTTCTGAACCACTTAATCCTAATTAGGGTCACATGGAGGCTGGCGCCACCTTAGCTGAGTCTGGGTGAGAGCAGAGTACACCCTGGAGAGCTGAGCAGTCCATTGCAGGGCAGAAACATGCTGACGGCTTTGCTCTCTACTCTTTATGACAATCAGCAGTGGTTCCTTTACATGAACCTCCCACCGCAGACATGGCTGGCCTTTGATAACCCAATTATTGCACTGCAGAAGTATTATTATTATTATTATTATTATTATTATTATTATTATTATTGTTATTGTTATTATTATTATTATTATTGTTATTATTATTATTATTATTATTATTATTATTATTATTATTATTATTGTTGTTATTATTAATGTTATTATTGTTATTATTA
>CM045745.1:33225281-33232781 GCA_024760905.1 Plotosus lineatus | reverse complement strand
ATTCCCAACATCACACTCATCTCTTACGCACAGCTCGTTAAATCCCATGAAGACGAACCCTTTGGTAATATCTCCGGTCCTGCTCGTTAAGATCTTTGACATGGGTGCCAAAGTTTTTTTTACACAGCACACTGATGTAAACTTCAGGTTTGGAAGTGGACTAACACTGATCACATGGCCACACCCATTCATTTCATGATTATCAACATGATTCATGTAGTGTTTTGGAGGAACCCTGAGGGTCTGTGAATGAAAGGGTACGGTTCTTTAACCTCTGGGTCTCTCAAGAGCCTGGACCATGGGTGCTGTGAGCAGGTTCCAAAGCTCAGACTCATCGGAAAACTTTACAGGATAGATGTGGATCCAGGGACACTCTCAAGCTGAAAGGTGAACGATGGCAGTTCAACCAAAATGAAAAAAATCAATGTATCCAATAACACAAACAACATACGATGGTGCTGCAAATCGAAGATCGCATAATGCATGTTTGAGAATTAAAACCAAATGATC
The DNA here is from genome assembly GCA_024760905.1 of Plotosus lineatus. NCBI lineage: Eukaryota > Metazoa > Chordata > Actinopteri > Siluriformes > Plotosidae > Plotosus > Plotosus lineatus. Next base: position 33,232,271 of record CM045745.1, on the reverse strand, counting down.
TACAGCTCAAAATTCAAACCCTCATTCACAAGGCTACGCCCCCAGAATTATAATAGGAGTGTTTAGAAAATGACTGACAGGAAGCAAACACTCATACGCATTGTAGAAGCTGGAGAGAGATCTCGATGGGGTTTCTCAGCCGTTTGATGCGTTTCAGTGAAGGTCACGTCTAAAACTATGACTGCCTTTAATAAGAAGGTTACGCTTTTGTCTGCCTTGGTTTGTTTGTTTCGTAGAAATTTTATAATGAATTTTCCATGATATGAGCTTCAATCCACCAAAAATCCGCCCCATCCAACAAGAAAAATTTTGATTTACGAGCTCTGCTGGCGAAATGGCTTTTCCGGGCCGATTAGCGTCATATTGTCTATCTGTCTTCCTTTCGGCTCTTTCCCGAGTCGCCACAGCGAATCATCTGATTCACACATTTGATTTGGCAGAGGTTTTTACGTCGGATGCCCTTCCTGTCACAACCCTTTTTATCAAGGGACAGAAACACGCTGACGACTTTGCAGCTACTCTTTACGAAAGTCAGCAATGGTTCTTTTACATGAACCTCTCACCATAGACAGTGACAGACATGGCCCGCCTTTGATAACCCAGTTAGCCGCACTTGGGGGGGGGTAGTGACAACCTTGTGGAGAATGGGACTCGAACCCCCAAGCTTTGGATCAGCGATCCAGCACCCTATACCACTAGACCACCACTGCCCCACCCGATTAGCCTCATATTCTTTGGGTATATTCCTCCGCTCTCCGAGAACATCTTGTGCAGTGCTTCGTAATTAGCCGATTAGCCTCATATTCTTCTGCGTATATTCCTCCGCGCTCCCAGAACGTCGTGTGCAGTGCTTCGCAAGTGTTTTGTGATGCCCCTATAGGAAGAAAAAAAAAGAAAAAATAGAAAACATTTCACCCCCCCAGCACTCCGCATGCGACTATAAATGGTGTTTACTGCACTTCATATCGTTTGCTCGGTGCTTTTTCTCTACAGCATAGGGAACACAGTGAGAGCGCCACTGCCACCTACTGTAGAGGATGTGCAGTTACACTTAATCCGAGTACAGTATGGCAAAAAAGCATGCCCCCCAGCGGCCCTCCCCCCGGCATCACACCGTGCCCTCCAAAGCACACCCCACTATATGAGAAGCACTGGCCTTGTGGGAGTTCACCACGAGCCTTTTCTCACTGGCATTCATAGCATGCACATGCACAAAATTTTCCTCCTCCTCTGTTCTGCACCAACTCCTGCCCACCCACGTGACATCTTCGCCGTAGTAGATGATCGGAAGGGTTAGTTGACTTATTGTTTATTCTTGTTTTATTATTATTTATTATTATTATTATTATTATTATTATTATTATTATTATTATTATTATGAAACATTTGTTGTTTTTACATGTTTATCTTCAATATATTAGGTGAAATATACGTGTTTGTGTCAGGTTATATGAGTTTGGGAGGGGCTTGTAACGGATTAATTGGTTTTCTGTTATTTCAGTTGGGAACTTTGTTTTATTTAATAAACATTTTAACTTACGAGCTCGCCCTCAGAACGGATTAATTTCATAAGTCAAGGTACCGCTGTACTGGTTCTTTATTAAAAAAAAAAATTGTTATTGGTTTATTGTTGGTAAAACATGACCTGTTTTGAAAAAAAACCTATTTTGATATGTTTTACTGTACCCAAATTCTACAGGTCTCATTAATTAATGATACTCCTCCACACTTGCTGTTCTATACACCCTCCAGTGTAAAATCCATTTATTCATTCATTTTCTGAACTGATTAATCCTAATTAGGGTCCCGGGAAGGCTGGCACCGATCTCAGGGGATTCTGGGTGAGGTAAACCCTGGACAGCTTGCTAGGCCATTGCAGGGCCAGCACTCACACAACCATTCCCACTCATACTTGTGGGTGATTTGGAAGAGATAGTTTGGCTACTCTGCATGTTTTCAGATGGTGGGACTAACCGGAGTACCCGGAGGAAACCCACACAAGGACAGGGAGAACATGCAAACTCCATATAGAAACGACCGAACTGGGAATCGAACCCAGGAGCTTCTTGCTATGAGGCGGACACACCACTACGCCGCCATGCTGTGTTTATTTATTGATTTGTAGTCCTTTAGCAGGCAATAGATTTTTATAAAATTTGCTCTCAATGGAAAACAACAATAATTTATTGCAATATTTAAGTCTTGAGTCACATGACCTTTACACTGTGATGTCGTCTACTACCAACACACTGCTTTTAGTTCTGCATACAACTTCATAGCTAGATTGTCATACTTTGGTGATGAATGCTGTTTCCAACCAACCACGTTATGGGATTTGGTGACCTGAATGTATACACGGTGTTACTGGGTTACCATAACAAAAACACCAGTGGCTTTGGATTTATATGAAGAAAGCGAGTAACATCTGTCTGAAATACCCAAATCATGACTTGGTGTAGCGCGTGGGCGGTTCTGTGAAGTTAACACACAGGCTTCAGCATGTCCGACCACAACATTTTCACTTTATACTCTATATAACCTCTGTCTGCACAGCTTCAGTGGTCTCGTCTGTTCCATCAACACTTAACCACACCTCCTTTTGATCCTTTGTCCACAGTGAAGACGATGCCGGCATTCACGCACTTCGGCCAGACGCCATCATCTCCCAGCACGCCCACGTTCGGAGCGTTTAAGACAGAGCACGGTAAGCGGCCTTTAAGGTCAGATAGCCGGGTAGTGATTATGGAGAACTGGATGAGGGGAGCGAGGTCAGTGGGGTGGAGTTCTCAGTAGATGAGATATCATCGGGGAAAGGTTAAGGATAAAATGTTTCAACATAAACACACCGTACAAGTCCTGACCCTGCAAACGCGTGTACATGCTTGTGCTCAGGGTGAGAACGTCAGGAATGCTGCTTCGATTACAGCCAAGAGCCTGGAAGCACCAATTCAAACGAAATTCACAATTTATAGCCACGCACTCATCAGCCAAGTCATGAAATCCTTCTAGGGTTACGGAGAGCCCGGGGTCTATCTTAGGAACATCTGGGCAAAAGCAGGGTACACCGTCACCAGCTCGCCCGACCAGCTCATGCCAACACTCACCCTCACAACTTGGGGCAACTTGGAACAGCCAATTAGTCCAAAGTGCGTGTCTTTATATTGTGGGGGAAAACCGGGTTACCCTGAGGAAACCTACACAAGCACAGGCAAACCATCCAAATCCCATAATCAAAGCCCTTCGCCAGGCCTTGGACTCGAACCCAGGACCTTCTTGCTGTGAGTCTGACATGCTAACCACTACCCCACCATTTCCAACCTTACTTTACAACCATTATTATTTTTTAATAGATTTTATTTTATTATAAATTTCGATAACGCTCATAGATGCCCTGATTTATCACCCAGTGTTAAAGGCAAGCGTCCTGTTGAGAGCTCAGCAGATGTTGGCGAGGTGGCTGTATTGAAATGTTAAGCCTTTTGTATGCACAGGGCTGAACATATGTGCTTCCTGACCTCTGACAAAAGGCCACGATGGGGAGGAAACAGCCCACCGAACAATAGAGCAAAGGCCAGCATTTGAAAAGTGGCTCTCTATTGGCTCGTCCACGCTGCTCAGATTGAGTTCTAAAGCTCAAGTGTCTGCGCGTTGCATTTGGAGAGCTGATTCCCTGGAGGGCAATAGAGATTAGCGTATTTCCAAAAGTACTTAAAGAAGGGTCACTCTCCAGGTGCCCTTTCTCCAGCGGCTCAGTACAACCGACTGTGCTTATTAAGATGAAGAAGTGTTCGAAGTAGCATTCAGACATTGTATGGAAATAATGGCAGATGTACAAATTATCACGGAGTTGAATCTCCCCTCGAGCTGGGTTTCATTTTATTCCGTGACCTCATGAATATCGATTCATTAAGATCTTGATCCAGGAAAACACTTAATCCTATTATGGTCACACGAATCTGGAGACTAGCCTAACTGACTCTGGATCTAGGCAGGGTACACCCTGAATAGCTCATTAGTCCATCAGAGGGCCAACACACGCAACCATTTACACACATGCATAGTTAGCCAATTAACCCAACATTCATGTTTTTGCGAGTGAGTGCGAGGAACGCTCTCTTGGTCCCTCCTTCTGTCGGCTCCCATACTTTAACTGTACCATCTCGGCTCCCTGGGACGATTTCTGGCGCCCCATCTCCGATACCTAAACCTCCCACTCCGTCGTTCAGTTTATTATTTTCTTGTGGCCTTTCACAGACTACACTAGAACCTCTGATGCCTCCAGATTCCACACATGGAGGTTGCCGTCAAAATCGCCTGTGGCTAATACCCCCATTTCACTGGACTACGTACATGTACAGTATTGCCAATGTTATTGATGGTGCATTAATGCTGAGGTTCTTGTTGAATAGTATCAGGTCATGGCGTGTTTTATTTATTATACATTACTGTATTTTTAATGGTTTGTCTGTTGATTAACTCACACTGATTCCCCGCTTCGGATGGATGCATGCGCATCAACACGGATTCTAACTCTCAGCATCCAGGTTGATCTTCGCGCCACTCAGAAGCCGCTGTCTTTGGAATTCGCCCAGTTTTCGGTTGTATACCTGCTTTGCAGTGTATGTGATAGAGCCTTGACCTTTAGTGATGTGGACCTTCTTGCTGTGAAGCGGATGTGCCACCTACTGATCCACCTTCCCCTGAACACTACTTCATGAGAATATCATGCTTAGCCTGGTTTTGTGTACTTGTCTTGATTTCAGAAATGAAAGCATTTGCAGATACCACAGGACCTGATGAGAGCAGAGCCAACATGTCTCACAGAGGCTTCACACACTCCCCGCCCACTGGAGGACTGATAACCCTGACAGACAGGTAAGAAGAACTGGTTCAGCCATAAAGATTGTAGCATTGCCAGTGTATTATTATCGTTATACTGTATATCCTTAAGGATTCATTTCTAACTGTAATGTTATGTAGTGTAATGTAATGCACAATTCTGTCCACCATGTACTCATCGACTGTTTGTACCCCTCCGGTGCCGTGCAGAATCAGGAGGAGGTAATGCAGGTTGTGCATTGTTAAGACATTTCATCTCCTATAATAACCATAACAATTGTTTCCCCACCTTTAAAAAACCCAGATACAGGAAGCAACAGGAGGTGCTTTTGAACTGGAGACCTTTTTCATAGTTCTTAGAACTGTTGGAGGGCCCTAACTACATTAAACAAGAAAAAGTATAGTTCGTAGAACAGTGTTTGCAGGGACTTTTCAGCTCGTGCTTCGGAGGAGGTACTTTCACAGGACAAGAGGACATATAAGCTACATAAGTCTGTGATGATTGGTCTATTTGTAAATATCATCATCATCATAATCTTCATCATGATCATCTTTCTCCGCTTAATCTGGGGTCGGGTCGCAGGGGCCTAAACAATGAGGTTCAGACGTCCCTCTCCCAAGCCCCTTTCTCCAGCTCTTCCGGCGGGACACCAAGGTGTTTCCAGACCAGCTGAGAGACATAGTCCTTTCAGTGTGTTCTAGGTTGACCCCGGGGTCTCTTCCCGGTCAAACATGCCCAAAGCACGACACCAGGGAGGCGTTCAGGAGGCATTCTAATCAGATGCCCGAGCAACCTCAACTGGCTCCTCTCACTGCGGAGGATCAGTGGCGCTACTCCAAGCTCCTCTCGAATGGCTGCGCCTCTCACCTTATCGCTAAGGGAGAGCCCCACCACCCGGCGAAGGACGCTCATTTCAGTCGCTTGTATCCGCGATCTTGTTCTTTCGGTCACTACGAAAGCTCATGACCATAGGGGAGGGTTGGAATGTAGATCGACTGGTAAATTGAGAGCCTTATCTTGGACTCAGCTCCCTCTTCTCCACGACAGACCAGTACAGGCTTTGCTTTACAGCAGAGGCTGCAGCGATATGCCTGTCGATATGCTGCCCCATTCTTTCCTCACTCATGAACAAGACCCTGAAATACTTGAACTCCTCCACTTCTGGCAGGACCTGATTTCAGAACTGGATGGGTCATTCCACCCTTTTCTGACTGAGAACCATGGTCTCGGACGCGGAGGTGCTGTTTCTCATCCTGGCTGCTTCGCACTCGGCTGCGAATCACTCCAATGAGAGCTGGAAGTCCCGGATTGATGAGGCCAAAAGGACAACATCATCAGCAAAAAGCAGAGATGAGATCCGATGGCCACCAAACCAGAACCACTCAACGTCTGGACTGCTCCTAGATATTCTCACCATAAAAATTATGAACAGAATCGGTGACAAAGGACAGTTACAGACTCCAACCTTCACTGGAAAGATGTAAGAGTATGTTGATTAATTGAACTAATCAGCAAATGAAGGAGGAGTACACCCTAAACTGTCCATCAGTCCTTTGTAGGGCAACCATTCCAACTCATACCTAGGGGCAGTCAACAATATCAAAGAAGCCTAATGAGCATGTTTTTGGACCGTGGGAGGAAACCGGAGTGCCCGGAGGAAACCCATGCAAGCACATGGAGAACATGTAAACTCCACATAAATATTGGCCAAGTTGAGCTCCAGACTAGAACCCAGGACCTTCTTTTTGTGAGGTGGACATGTTAACCACTACATGACCATGTGACCTAATCATAGATTACGTTGTTGGACGTAGATAAGTTTTTGATGAGATGTTATGATGATACTGTTATTCATTCATCGTTTATTTGAACCTGTAGAAAAACGATGATAATAGAGCTGGATTTTTTTTATAGTGTATAATGTTCATCCATTCATTTTCTGAACCGCTTAATTCTAATTAGGATCACCAGGAGGCTGGTGCCTATCTCAGCCGACTCTGGGTGAGGGCTCACCGGGCCATTGCAGGGCAGAAACACGATGCAGCTCCTCTTGTCGAAAGTCAGCAATGGTTCTTTTACGTGAACCTCTCAGCACAGAAAGTGAGAGACATGGCCGGCGTTTGATAACCCAGTTAGCTGCACTGGTGGGA